>DF360201.1:54200-64987 GCA_000787875.1 Solanum virginianum | reverse complement strand
AAAACCCGAACCAAATCGCAAACCGAACCAATCCGACAAAACCCGAAATTAAAAAACCCCCCCTTGCTTATTACTGCTGCTGTCAATGGAAACTTGAAAAAACCCGAACCAAACCGCAAACCGAACCAACCCGACAAAACCCGAAATTGAAAAACACGAATGGTTTGGTTTGGTTTGGTTTGTATATTTAAAAACCCGACATAAATGGTTTGGTTTGGTTTTTTTAAAAAACCCGATCAACCCGGACCATGTACACCCCTACCGGCAGTGGTGACGGACGACTGGTAGGATTGTATGGGCCAAGGAACAGAAAACATGCGATTTCAACAATTTTCTATAGATGTTAGCCCACAGATTCTGGTGCGGGAGATCCGGTGCAACATCCCTAAAAAAGCATAGGAGTGGGCCCACAATGAGCCCGAAAAGAGGCACGGGTGGCCCAGGGGCAGCGGGGGATGCCTGGTAGGATTTTATGGGCCAAGAAACAAGAAACAAGAAATAAGAAACAAGCGATTTCAATAGTATTCTGTGGATGTTAGTTCACGGATTCTGGTGCAACATTTCCAAAAATTCATACGAGTGGGTTCGAAAGAAGCCGGGGAAGAGGTCCAGGTGGCCCGGTGAGGACGCCTAGTAGGATTTTATAGGCCAAGAAACAAGAAACAGGCGATTTCGGCAGTTTTTTGTGGGTTTTAGCCCGCGAATTCTGGGGCTGCATAGGGTCCAGCGCAAGATTCTCGAAAAATCATAAGGGTGGGTCTGCAACAAGCCCGACAAGAGGCCCAAGGTGTTGGCAGAGGCCCGGTAGAATTTTATGGGTCAAGGAACAGGAAACAGGTGATTTCGGCAGTTTTCTGTGGATGTTAGACCACAGATTTTGTGGTTGCATGGGGTCCGGCGCATGATTCCCGAAAAATTATACGGATGGGTCCGTAACAAGCCCGGAAAGAGGCTCAGGTGGCCCGGCAGCGTTGGTGAAGGCATAATAGGATTTTATGGGCCAAGGAACAGGAAACAGACGATTTCGACAGTTTTCTGTAAGTGTTAGCCCACAGATTTTGGGGCTACATAGGGGTCCCGCATAAGATTCCTGAAAAATCATACGGGTGGGTCCGCAACGAGCCCGACAAGAGGCCTAAGTGGCCCGGCGGCGTTGGCGGAGGCCTGTAGAATTTTATGGGACAAGGAACAGGAAACAAGCGATTTTGGTAGTTTAATCATACGAATGGGTCCGCAACGAGCCCGGCAAGAGGCCTAGGTGGCCTGGACGGCGTTGGCGGAAGCCTGGTAGGATTTTATGGGCCAAGGAACAAAAAATAGGCGATTTTAGCAGTTTTCTATGGGTCTTAGCCTACGAATTTTGGGGCTGCATGGGGGTCCGGCGCAAGATTCTTGAAAAAATCATACGGGTAGGTCCACAATGAGCCCGACAAAAGGCCCAGGTGTCCCAGTGGCGTTGGCGGAGGCCTGGTAGAATTTTATGGGCCAAGGAATAGAAAACAAGCGATTTCAACAGTTTTGTGTGGGGGTAAGCCCACGGATTTTGGGCCTATAGTAGATAATAAGTACAAGTCAATTCAAGATTTTTGCTTATAAGATTTGTTAATTAATATGTTGGAGTAGACTGGTGGACCATTTTGGGAAGTACCACTAGGAAGAATGGACTCAAAGACAGCAAATTTCAAGAAAGCAAATGAAAATATTCCAGCACCAAACTCAACAATCCAAACTCTTATAAACCTCTTCCATAAACAAGGCCTGGATGAAGTAGACCTTGTTGCTCTTTCTGGTAAGCTACTTCAATTTTGTCTTGCAAAAAGAGTACTTCTTTCTTTGATCATCATATATTTTATCTTATTATTGTTATATGTTAATCTTCTTTAAAGGAGAAATTATGTGGATAAACAAATATATACTAATTAATTAGCTAACACGACTATAGTTTGAATTAATTACAACTCGCAGCAAATATCTAGTTGTAGTACAATTTGAATTTTGTATAATTTGCGGAATTTTTATAACTGATATGCGCGATTATATAAAAGTTGTGCGCGAATCAAATTGTATAGAGAAGTATACAAATATTGTGAATTGTACAGCGAAATATACAAAACGCTATACAAAAACTGTGAATTATATAACGAACTATACAAACGTATACAAATGTTGCACGGATTATACAAACGTTGCTATAAGTAAAGTTACGAAATGTAATTATCCAAACTATAACTATGGAGCATAATTTTTGTTATGAAATTTACAAATGGCTTATGGGGCTTGATTTTTGAGACGAGGGTTTTGCGGAAACAACTTCTCTACCTCTATGAGGTAGTAGTAAGGTCTGCGTACATTTTACTATCCTCAAACCCCACTTGTGGGATTCCACTGAGTATGTTATTGTTGTTGTATGAAATTTACAAACGCTGCTATATATTTTTCACCTATGAAATTTACTCAATTTTAAATCCCATATGTTAAACAGGAGGACACACCATATGTCAGATTTGATAACACATATTACAAATTATTGCTATGGGGCAAAGGTCTTTTGAACGCAGATGAAGTGCTTCTTACTGGAAATGTAAAAAAGACTAAGGAATTGGTGAAGAGCTATGCTGAAAATGAGGAAAAATTTTTCCATCAATTCGCGAAGTCTATAGTGAAAATGAAAAATATTAATCCTATAATGAAGTTGAAGGGTGAAATTAGAAAGAATTGTCGCAGAATTAACTGAAAATGAAGAAATCTTTTTCCATCAATTTGCGAAGTCTATGGTGAAAATGGGAAATATTAATCCTCTAACGGAGTTGAAGGGTGAAATTAGAAAGAATTGTCGCAGAATTAACTGAAAATATTAGTTATTTACTATGTATTAATCATGAATTGGATGATCATGTTTGGTTTTATTATGCATAAAGCTTTTGATTAATATGGATTATGAATTTGTAAGTTGTTTATTGTTGTTGTAAAATGTTATATACTAAGTGGTCCATTTATATGCTTTGAATTTTAATATTAATATCGTAAAATTTTAATATTTATTATTATAAAATTATATAAATAAAATTTTTATATACGTATTTGACTTTCGAAAAACGCATCATGATAACTACAAATGAACAAAAGGAGTATTACTCTTTGTAACTACTACTTGGCTAGAGCAATTAGTGTGTTAATAACATAATAAAAAAGTCCTTTTAGTCCTTATTCTTGATTGCAACAATTATGACCCCTTAAGAAAATCGATGATCATAGTTTCATATTACGTTATTCTTATTGTTTAGGGTATCTGAATTTTCTGATCAATTTGGGTAATTTGATTTTGTAACTATTTCTCATCAAAGGCAACATATGGATGTTTGATAAGCAAGAATTTATATATTTTTTTCCTTTCATACAATTTATCAGTAAATTAATTACCTACTTGAAGAGCAATTTTAGATTTATTTCTCCTAGAAAATTTGTACATGATCATCCTACAAATCTTATAGAACCAAAAAGCACTAACAAGTTGTAGTCCCAAAGCCATAGCCTGAAAAATCATTTTTTTAAAATTATATATCATCAATTTGTTATTTTTGAAATAAGATTTTGTTAAGGTAAAAGTATTATGTATTAATACATAATTAAATATTTAAAAGTTACCTTGATGAGAATTGGATTATCAGCAGAAAGAGTGACATAAGTTAGATATGGCCCCCCTATCATCCTGGCACAACTAAAAATCACAGCAAATAAAACCTGCAAAATAAATTAATTATCATTTAAAATGTAATTAAGAGGGAAATTTATTTATTTTATTTTAAATTGGAAAGGAAATAAATAAAATTAATATGAGAAACTCACATCAGCTGCAAGATTAAGGTCAGTATCTTTATATCCAATCTCTTTGAGAATCTCCCTCATGTGTAAAAATGGACTAGAAATTTCTGTCACACACAATGCTGCTACCATTTCTGAACCACACTATTAATATAAAATAAAAATAATAAACTATTAGGAGTCGTTTGATACGTGGAATAGGATAGACATAGATATTATATGGGATTAGATGTCTCATCTTTTATATGTAATAGCTTTCATAATTTTAGTACAAAAAATGGAATAAAATAATTTCGAGATTAGCTAATAATTCAGATCCAATATGAGATAAAATTAATTGCATCTAGAATAAATTACATAACTAGGCAAACATATGATATGTATTTACATTATATCACTTTTCTAGTTTGAAAAAATTACAATTTATAGCTATAGTTAGGATTTTATTGTTATTTTCTCTCTCCTCCCTTCCTCTCTCTCGCCTCTCTCCTCTTTCTCTATGCAATCTCTTGCCAGATATACAAATACATATGTATATCAATTGCATATACACAATCATTTGATAGATATACATATTTAATTCGACAAATATATACATATACAATTTGTCTCTCTCCACTCTCTGCCCTCTCTAACTCGTCTGTCTCCTCTCTCTCTCTATTTAGTTTTTCAAATATACAAATACATATTTATATCAGATACACATACATACAATTTGATAGATATACATATATAATTCACCTCTCTTCATTCTCTACCCTCTCTCGCTCGCCTCTCTCCTATAATATGTAACTACTAATCATAATTTTACCGAACTATAACTATTCAAGTGTTTGCTCTTTTTGAAAAATACTCAACTTTATTTCTTGCTTTATCAAACAGGTTCAAAGTGGTTCTTACTTACCCATTCATAGGCAAGGCCAGCTCCAAGTCCAACAGCACTGACCAAATGATGAATCAAGTTATCAATCTTCACTTGTTTGTCAAAAAGACAACATACAAAATCATAAATTAGGTATCCCACTGTCACTGCCAATGCCTTCATCTGTTCATTAATATTAGAGCAAAATTTAGCCACATTCCTAAGAAAAATGAAACTTTCGAATTAAATCATCGCTGTAAATTATCTCACTAAGAAGGAAATGAGAGATTTAAAATTAAATAGTTACTAAATATTTAAAACAGGTCTCTTTTTCTTTTTTAATTTGACTGAAAAAAAAAATATTACATAAATTGATACGAAAAAAGTATACCTGCTTGTGAGAAGATCTTGAAGCCAAAGGACAAAGTGGACAACTCCAATCTTGGACAGAAATTGAAGCCAAAATTACTGCTAAAATTGCATGAATAATAGAAACCAAACGGTTACAAAAATCGAAAGAACGATTTGGGAACAGTTTTCTTGTTAATAAAAATAATGTTGTCCATGATACAACTCCAAAGATTATCAAATTTATGATTGAATCATCCATCTAAGAAACAAATTATCTTGAAACAAAAAATAGATACTATTATATATAAAATAAAAATAGTAGATATGAATAAGAAAAAGCTACAAGAAATTAAATGTTGAATGCATTATTTGGGGAAATTATTGGTAACCTACTAACGCCAAAAATAAATTATTAAATGGGCAAATGACTTTCATGCATTCACGCATTTTCCTTTTTTGCATTGTCGCTTAATTTGATGGTATCATTTTCGAATGTTAAATAATACTTGTTCAGTTTATGAAATTAACAGATAATTTTATAATTAATTTCTAGTTTATCTTTATCATCAATATAGTCATTTCTCTATTACATTTTTTTAAGACATTGTATTTATTATATTCAAAGGGCGATTTGATAAAGTTATCCCAATCATTTATTGCTTCTTAATCTATGGGATAAATAAAGATGAACGGAAGGAGTATAACGTGACTTGTACTAGTTCAAATTATGGAATGTTAGCTAGAAGTTGGTAGACAGATTGATGAATGGAATAGAAATTTTGGGCTTCTTAATAAGGTTTTGGAGCAATTTTCTTTTTCTAGAGTGAAATCTCAAGAAGTATGATAAATGGCAATAGTGGAGTAAGAATTTTATTTAAGGGGTTTAAGATTTTAAGAAGTAAATACACGAACTAACTGAAGGGGGTTTGACATCTATTATATATACATAAAAAGTTATTTTTATCATACGTAAATAGTATAATTTTTTATCGAAGGAGGTTCGGATGAAACCCCTGGTTACTATATCGCTCCCCACGGCTAAATGGAATATAATATTAAATTGGGACAAGACCTAATTTGTCAAAAATTGATAATTGGTCTTCTTTTTCTATTGTGTGTTAAAAAAAAAAAAAGTAAAAATTTCACCAAGTTTTCAAATGATACCGTAACAAGAATTTTTTATTTTTTTATGATTATATTTGACAAGATGTAGCTTTAACTCAGTAAATAATAGATTTTATTAAGTCTGAATAATAATAATAATAATAATAATAATAATAATAATAATAATAATAATAATAATAATAATAATAATAATAATAATAATAATAATAATATACATAATTCCTCTATATTTGTACTTTCCAATGAGTCGATAATCATTTTTAGTTGGAAACAAAGTTTGTAATTGTGTCTATTTGCGTCACTATGCTGTTGGCCCAATTATTAGCAGGCATGAACAAACAGGCCCATAATAGATCAACTTTTACACCAACAGGCCCAAAATAGCAATTTCTAAAAAAAAAAATTAGGCAGATAAGCAAACATATATCAGTTAATTGATTAATATAGTTATAGTTTGAATTCATTAAGATTCGCAGCAAACATTTAGTTCTAATTACAATTTGAGTTTGTATAATTCATTTGGTTTATACAAACGTTGTGCTCGATTATATAAAAACTACGCGCGAATCAAATTGTATAGCGAAATATACAAACACTGTGAATTGTATAGCAAATTATACAAATCTTGTGCACAATCGTATAGCGAAATATACAAACGTCGTATAGAAACTGCAAATTGTACAATGAATAATACAAACGTATACAAATACTGCGTGAATTATATAAATATTGTTATAACTATAGTTACAAAATGTAATTATCTAATCTATAGATATGGATCATAATTAAGATATTTTTGAGTGGTTATATACAAAAATTTCTCTTACAAAAAAATCCAAGAAGACTTTAGTCAAATGTATAAAGTATTAAAAGATTTTGAACCCCCCCAAAAAACTATATGTTGTTATATATATTTGAAAATTTATGAAAGAGACATTTACTTGTATATTAAAGAGGACGTAAAGGGCTTAGGTGATAGTCAAATTCGACAAAACCTTTATCAGTACAAAGTGTCTTCATAAATCATAAATAGAAAGGGTCATTAGTGAACCCTCTAACTTTTTTTTTTGGGGGAGGGGAGGGGGGATAGAGTGCACGAATACGTAATTTTCATGTCATTATTTAACTTGTATTTGCTTTTTAAATTTTTTTATATATACATACATATATATATATATATTTATATATATTTATTTTAAAATAACTTCAGATATATAATATCTATAGTTAATTTTGACAAAATTTAACTTCAGACACAATATGAAGAATTTCATAAGACTTGCTCGAGTAGAAAAGAAAGTAGTGGCTACTAATGTCACAAAGCACATAACAAAAGATTTGATCAAAAAGTAAAATTGAAAATTAAAGTGAAAAGGGCACAAGGTGTACTTTGGATTTCATTCGCGAGAGGTCGAGTCAAAATTTAAAATTTATAAATTTAAAATTTAAAATTTAAATTTTTTATATTATTAAATTTTAAATTAATAATCTATATATATTCAATGAATTTATTTTTACAAACAATATTTAAAAAAAATTATAGAGTTCAATTAAATCACGACTTACCTGCAAACTCACCTAGGGTTTTAGCAATAAGAAGATATTTTGAGGTCACTATGTAAATCAAATTCCATTTATTGTTACAAGAAAGGTATAAAGAGGTTTCACTATTGGGATATGATTAAAACATTTCACAATCAACATATATAGTACCTAATGGTACTCATGAATATTGGACTACTCTTTTCATTTACATCACAAAATTATATCATGTCCAATATGTCCTACGTGTCATGCTGCAATTTGTCCTCAATAACGAGAGAGTAGCTATAGCTCTACAATTTTTAGCTGATAGAGGTAATTTAGCCGCCTCTCTACTTCTATGAGGTAATGATAAGGTTTGCGTATATTTTATTTTTCTTAGATCTCACTTGTGCGATTGCATTGAATATGTTGTTGTAGAGGTAATTTAGCAGAGTTAATTATATTTAGTACTTTTTTAATGGATATAAATAATTAAAAAAAAAACTAAAGTCGCAATTAAAATTGGAAAAAGGGTACTAGTAAACTTTTTTAGGAAAAAAAAAAATTAAAACCAATGAGGTCAGTAATGATGTTTTGCATGTAGTCCATTGCTTTCTAATTCTTAATAAGAACCACTTTTTTTTTTTTGAAAAAATAATGAATAATAATTAACTCTAGTTGCATGTCAATATCATGGCTTCCAACCAGAGAAATTTGATTAAATGAAGAAGAAATATTACTTTAGCTTAATTAAATGTTTGTGGATTTCAAATGTTATCCTTTATAACATTTAATATTTGATTACTCTCCAAAGATGTTTTAAGCTTTTCTAAAGTCTAAATTAGGCTTCATTAATGATGTTGTCTCAGACCAAGAAAATGACAACAAAGTTTTTTCCATAGCAAATGATATATTAGTACTTTATATAGCCTGACCACACTCTTTCATAATTTCATTTCTCAACTTGACAAGTTTTATTTAATGCATGTCTAAATTTTATGTCGCTCTAATTATTTTCTTCAATTTGAGAATTTATTAATCAAAATTTTGTATCGATCGCGTATTAGGATAGAAAGTTAGATGACTAGCAGGGGTAAAATGATGTCTGGCCTTGTAATATAGTAGGTTAGTAGAGATAGTCGTGTCTTTATATATTGTATTGTTACTATCTGTCATTTATTTTATTGTCTTTATAAATTATCTTTTGTTTTCCACTTTAGTCGTTTGGTTTCATATCTAGTATTTTTTGCTTTTGGGGATGATATTTTTTAAATGAAGGTCTTTCAGAAATAACCTCTCTACTATCTCTATGAGATAGTGATAGGGTCTACGTGCATTTTACCCTCCCAAACCCCACTTATAGAATTTCACTGAATTTGACCTAATAGTTTTTTACTAATGTGTTCATATTTATTTTATCACTTAATTATAGAAATCCCCATAATATAATAGCGTCTCTGTGATTTAGTGATAAAATCTCCCACAATTATAGAGGCTAATTTCTTCTCTTTATATACCTTTAATCTAATTAACATCATTTTTTTTTTTGTCTTTTTTAAAAGTGCTTAGGTCATAGTCAATTTAGAGTAAATATGAATGGGCCAAAGTGTCATAATTAGAAAGTGTCATAATTATAAACTATGTTTATAACTTTAATTTTAATCAAATTGTTGTTATCATGAGGTAATTCCAACTAACTCCTAAATCTATTGGAGATGACGCAATGATAATTTAATTAACGGCGCTTTAATTTGCATTTCACTTTTTTTAACCAACAAAATTTGTGTTCATTTAATCCAATTGGATTGACAGTAATCTCCAATTTAGTTCCAACTCTATAAATAAGCAATAATCTAGAACAAAATACTTCAACAAATCAAATTTTAAAGATTAATGCGACTTTAATCTTAAAATGAAGGATTTATCAAATATACCAATATTTTAATTTATGAACATAAATATATAGTATGAAAGTTAAAGTTAAAGAATACTAAAAAATAGAAAAAAAATTAAATAATTTTTTTAAAAAAAAAAAAGAACAAAGAGATTGAAATGAAGAGAGTAATTTTATAATCTAAAAATGATAACTACTGGATTAAAGAAGTAAATTAGAATTTAAAGTGGAAAAGAAGGAATATGCTTGACTATTTTCTTTGGGCAATTTAAAGATATTTTTTTTCACACATATTCCACCAACTTATTGAAAAAAGCATGGAAGGCAACAAATTGTTCATTATATATTTTTAGATCATAGGTTAAACATCTCACTATCATATTACCTAACGTAACTGTTGAAGATTTGTCTTTTCATGCATACCACCAATATCATGTTGAATATATTCCCATTTACGTGGCGTAGTGTAGTTGGTTCTCAATATTATTGATATAATGATATGATTAGAATTGAATCATTTTTGTGTCATGAGATAAGATTAAACTTAGAAGAATTTAAGGTAACAAATCATTTTTGTGTCATGAGATAAGATTAAACTTAGAAGAATTTAAGGTAACAAATCATTTTTGTGTCATGAGATAAGATTAAACTTAGAAGAATTTAAGGTAACAAATCATTTTTGTGTTATGAGATAAGATTAAACTTAGAAGAATTTAAGGTAACAAATCATTTTTGTGTTATGAGATAAGATTAAACTTAGAAGAATTTAAGATAATGATTTGTTACCCATTGTGTTCAACTTATTGCAACAAGTTGTTGAAAGAAAAAACAATCGGATGATATAAGAAGTATAGTGGAATCAGAAATTTGACTAACAAAATTTAAATAATATACAAAAATTTTACATTCCAACACTTTTCTTAAAATTATACAGTTGCATTTCATTATCATGCCTTCTAATCAGACAAAAATTCAAATTTTAAAAAGAAGGTTACAGCTTAGCTAGAAAAGTGTAACAGTCTAGTCTATTAGTGATATTGTTCATTTTGAGTCATTGTCCATTTTTGGGTTTGGGTTTGGGTCTAGGCGCGCACGTCTTTAAAAGACCCTCACTAGTAGGCTAGACATATTTACTTATATACCTAGCATTTCTCTTGTGTTTTGTCGATGTGGAACTTCTCATCTTAAGATAGCTTTTCTAAAGTCTAA
>DF360201.1:38380-54146 GCA_000787875.1 Solanum virginianum | reverse complement strand
ATCTTAAGATGGGTTATTACCCTTTATGAACTCAGCGTTCTCACTGAGGTTTGCCTCACCGCTAGTGATATTATCTGCTTTTGGGCCTAGGCCCGCAAGGCTTTAAAACGCGTCACTATTAGATTTGACATGTTTATTTATATACATAATATCTCTTTTATATTTTCACGATATGAGACTTCTCATCTTAAGATGAGTTGTTACATAAAGAAGAAGTATGTAACAAAAGAAAGAAAAATTAAAAAATCAGAAATAGGATTTTTAATCCTAATTTCCTAGATTCATCAATCTATACAAAAGGCATTTAGTTTGTAGACATCAATTCGAATTTTCTAATGAAAAACAAAAAAAATCTAGGACAAAATCACTTGGCAGCAACAACAACAATCGCTGTGAAGAATCATAATTTGTTACTATCAAATATGATCTCTCTTGTTGTTAGATGAAGGAATATCCATTTTATTCTTGCATGAAAGCTATTGGTTATTTATTAATCACCATAACTTTTTGCTGGTTTATAAAGTCATAAAACAAGTTCGGGATCCATCCATAATTTCTTAATTATTTTGAAGTGAGCCTCCTTTAATTAATGGTGGCCACATGCTTCATCATTTCACTAACCATAATATTAACAAAGATATATTATTTAATATCAATATTTTCTTTCTTTACATGCATGCAATCATTTCCCAAAAAATTAGAAAGATTGGTTGATTCTTTCATTCAACCAAAGTTAACGATAGGTTGGAGGTCTGGAGACATGCCTTGAAATTCAAAGGATTCAAGTTGAGCAGGACCAAAACTGAATACTTGGAGTATAGATTCAGTGTTGAGAGGGATTGAACAGACTGTGATGTGAGGCTTGCCACTCAACCTATTCCCAAGAGAAAAACTTTAAGTATTTGGGGTCCACATCCAGAATAGTGGTGATATCGACGATGATGTCACACACCGTATTGGGGCAGCATGGACCAAATGGAGATTTGCATCTGGAGTGTTGTGTGATAAGAAGATACCACCTAAACTCAAAGGTAAGTTTTACAGATTGGTGGTTAGACCATCTTTGTTGTATGGAGTGGAATACAGAAGGGTAGAGGTAGACCGAAGAAGTACTGGGGGGAGATGATTAGGCATGATATGGCGAAACTTAGTCTCACTGAGGACATGACCCTAGATAGGAAGAAGTGGAGGTCGCGAATTAGAATGGTAGGATAATTGGTTAGTAGGGTTAGGTGGTTTCCTAGTCAGAGGGCCTAATAGGGTTGAGTAGTAGTATTTTTTTTCTAGCATGATTTGTCATTATTTTGTTGTTTATGTGTTAATTATATCATATTTTCGTATTATCATGTGCTTTCTTTTACTTTTGGTCATACCTAGTCCTTTCTGCGTATGGGTTTTGTGATGAGGGTTCCGAGGAAACAACCTCTCTACTTAGGTAGTGGTAAGGTCTGCGTACATTCTACCCTCCCCAGACCCCACTTGTGGAATTTCACTGGGTATGTTGTTGGTGTTGGTTGATTTTTTCATTACAATGAGCTATAAGCTTAATTGTTTTAGATATTTATAAATTCTAAAATTTTGGTTCCTGTCATATATAGTTTAACACATTTAACTTTTAATTAATTAAAATTTGTGATTTTAATCCTTAAATGTGATCTCTTTTCACTTCATATCATTATTTACTATTTTTCTCAAATAATTGTCATTAATCGTTATTTTATAACATTCAAGACTTTGAAGTAAAATAAAGATATAACTGTTAATTCTTTACTTAATTTGTAAAATGTTGAAGGAACTAATAATATTTAGCACTTTAAAATTGACTAAAATTTTATTTCATAAATCTTCCCTTATTTCCTAGTAATATCAAGATTTTAAAATCAATAATTTTCATCTTGTATAAATCATACATAAATTGTCATAAATAAAATAAACAAAAAAAAAAAAAACTTAAAACTCATACATAGTTTTGTTTATTGACCTAAGATACGAATGCAAATACTTTTAGTAAAGTTGATAAGTATTATGAGATGGAGGAAATAATACCTTAAAACTTGTATATTGTTTTATTTATTGACGTGAGATATGAATGCAAATATTTTTAGTAAAAGACGACAAATATTATGAGGCGGAAAGAATAATACCTAGCCATATATTAAGAGCTATTCTTTAAGCAATGTTAAGTGCATGTTTAAGGCATTAATCATGATTATTAATTTTACATTAGTGAGACTCAATGTCTGCTGAAAAAAGGATCAATTAACTTTTGCTTTACTTTGCCATCCCCACTTAATGATGGTAATTAGAAGCTGGCAGCAGCTAATTACATTTCTCAATGAAAAAAAGTACATTACACTTAATAACTTTTGCACTTAATATCATAACGTTTGCACTAAGCTTGTACCTTCATGAGTCACGACTACTCAATAAGATAAAAAAGAAATAAATTAAAAAGGCAACAAGAATTATTTAGAAATTTAATTGATTCTAGAACACATATTAATTGATCAATAAATACAGATGCATTATTTATTCACATTCCTGCTATACAATTAACTTTGAATTAATTGGTTGGGTATTTGTATTGGAGTAGTAAGTATATTTTTTTTAATTAAATGTCTTAATTTAAATCCTAAATATAATGTTCCTTTTAAATTATTGACACAAATTAAAATTTAATCAAACTCATATTAAAAAGATAAAAGAAGACATTAAATTATGGACAAGGTTCTGCAAGATTTTGAATTAAGCATGTATCTTTCATTTATTACAGCACATGCTTTTGGTACATGAAATTAAGTTCTAAATAATTTATTTTGTTTGAATAAAACAAGTACCACAAAAACCTACAAAATTATACAAATCAACTTGGAACTTTGGCATTCTAGAAGCAATTAATTTAAATTCACCTTCAATAGTTACACCAAATTACACTCTCATTTACCAGTCAAATGATAAAAATATATTAGTTTTAATTAAAATTAAGTGATAAAAGTACAAAAAAAAAAAAAACAACAACACATGCATTATCACCTTTAATTTGATGAAAACATATAGTGTAGGTATATTTTGTCAATCTTCATCTTTGTACTTATGCATAGCAAAAATATAAAAGGAACACATAACCCTATTTGTTTGGATCTCAAAGTATGCCTTATCTCAATTTACGTGACTCTACTTTTTTTTTTTTCAATGTGATCATTCCATTTTAATTTCTCATAAAATTTTAAAAGTAAAGATCTAATTTTAGATCTACTTATAGTAAATTGAAAATAAATAGAGTATGTCAAGATACTTATAAATATTGGAATACTCTGGGGTTTTAACCAATGAAGTTCATGGATTTACCTAGGTCAGTTTATGGGCTAATCAATAAAGAATTTTTATCTTCAAAATCCATTGAAAAAGGCAGTGCAAAAGAAATCATACAAAAATAATCAGATCTTGGGACGCCCCGCAAAAAATATGAGGTGCTAATCTTAAATATTGATCTACTTTCTATTTTAATCTATTTCAAAAAGGATGAGTCATTTCCTTTTTTATAATATTTTAATTTTAACTTTTCACTTTCACGAGTTCAAAATCACAAAATTTAAAAAAAATTAATACATTTGACATAATTATAATTTACAATTACAAAATCAAAAACCTTCAATATTTTTTTTAACTTCGTGTCGAACCAAATCATTTTTATTGAAATGGAGGGAGTAAGATATTTGGTGAATTCCTAACCAAAAAATTATAAGCAGCAAACAGAAATAAAAACACAAAAACATGGAATTTTTATAGTAGATAGAAACAAAACAACTTGCATTTTTATTTAAAAATAGAAAAAACATAATGCAATCACAACCATTCATTCCAATATATGATCCCTCCTTTTTTACATTCCCAAATACCAGTCAACTAATCCTCTTTTGACTGCTTTAAACTCATTCTAATACTCAAATCTTACTATTAATACTGCTTAAATAATAAACATACTAATAAAATAACCCTTCCACTCATCATCACAACAACAACAACCACCACCATTAATTGAAGATTAATACTGATAAAGCATATCAGCAGAAGCCATAATAGGCTGATTAACATACATCAAATTCCATGGATTAATCTGAAAATCCTCTTGATAATTATGAGTTTCAATTACCCCATTATTAGTATTAATGTTGTTGTTTGAATTATTGATGTAACTGAGGATTTCATCAAGAGACTGCAACCTTTGACTTAATTCCATCATTTGTGCTCTTAGCACAGAATTCTCTGCCTCAACATTAGCATATTGCTGCGTTGTTATGTTGATGTTGCTAAGGATGTTGCTGTTTTCCTTCTTCAGTTGTGCCACTTGACACATTAAATCATCTAGATGTTTCTGTTTTCTCATTCTTGATCTTCTTGCTGATTCACGATTCGATTGCATTCTCTTTCTTTTCCTTTCATCAACCACCATTAAAACCTCATCAGATCCTGAATTGTTGCTGTTGTTATTAGTATTGTTCTGAATCTGCGATGAGTTTCCACTAGAAGTAGCCATCATAACAAGTATTTTCTTCTATATATACAAAAAACGAAAAAGTTATGATATATGCTAGGAAAAAGCACTAATAAGACTATGGATCAAGATTTTTATGGAAAAGTGATAATGAATTCTGAGAAAACATAAAACCAGTAGAGGAAAGAAACAGAGAAAGATTGAACAAGATGGGTTCTGCGTCTAAGTGAAGAACTGATTATATAACCAGAACGAAGGATTTCACTAACAACTGGAGACATGAATCTGGTACATCAATGAATTTTTTTTTTCAACAAAAAGTTTGGATCTTTAATGGGGTTTCAGCCACCAAGACGAAAAACCCAGAAATCAGCTTAAAGATTGGATCTTTAATGGATTTTAGCCACAAAGAGTAAAACCCCAGAAGAAAAAAGGTTAGATCTTTAATGGGGTTTAGCAAGAAAGAGTTGAAAACATAAATCAGAGCTTAAAGATTGGATCTTTAATGGATTTTAGCAACAACCCAGAAATGAAAAACCTAAAAAGGAGGAGAAAAACAAGAACCAGAGCAACAGAATAACAAAACTGAAGAGAAAAAGAAAGCAAATGGGAAAGGGAGAAGAAGAGGAAGAAGAGGAAGGAGTGATCTTTGAGATTATGGGTAAATTTAAAGGCACAAAAAGGTAGGCAAGAGATGAAAAATCAAGAAGAAAATAATAAACAAGTGGTGGTGTAGGGGGTGGGTGGGGAAAAAGTGAAGGAATCTTCAAGGAGAGTTGATTTTTATTTTAATTTAATTTTGTAAATTTGTAGGGTGGAGATGAAAGATAAACACAAGTGTACAATTCCAGCTGTGTCTGTTGTCTATTTCTGAAATCAATGCATGTAAAAGTAGTGAATAATCTGACCTATTTTTATTTTATTTCACCTTGTTTTACATCACCCCCTATCTCTTGTATCCTTTTCATTTTTACTGTTATGGGATCTTTAATTTCCAATTTTTAATTTTTAAATAATTTATATTTAATAAATTTTTTGTGATAAAGGTTTTTATATTTTGTGATATAGTAGGTTAATAGGATTTAATTTATTGTATCTTTATATTTTATGTTGTTATTGTACATCTTATATTTGTTATCTTTATTATATTTGCTTCCTATTTTTATTGTCCGTCTTATATTTTCTTTATTGTCCGTCTTATACGTAGCATCTTCTGCTTTTAGAGCTTGATATTTTTTAGACGAGAGTCTTTTGAAAATATTATTTCTATCTCTATGAGGTAATAGTAAGTCTGCATACATTTTACCTTTCTCAAATCTCACTTATAAGATTTCAATGAGTATGATGTTATTGTTGTATTGTTATTTATTCTTTTTGCTAAGTTAGCAGTAGGCAACTATTATTGGAAAATTAATATTTTTTTTAACTTTAACTTATGGTTAACTGAATGTCACAAGCGTAACTGTTACGTATTGGGAGTACTTTTCTTCTTTTTTTTTTAAACTGAAGATATTTTTAATTTTGTATGGGAGAAATTTGAAAATGTTTTTTTTACGAAGTCACCCTAAGAGAGTTAGAATATATGGTCTTTGATATGTTATGATTTTAGTATTAAAAGCATATCAATAGAAGTAAAGTAGAAATTTAACTTTAAAGAGTTTAATTTGGAATATGAAAATGTGTAAGTTTTATTTTTATCCAACATTAAACCAACTAAGAAGGAAATATATTATGTAAATAGGAACATAAGAATAATATTTAATTTACAACCTTAATTTAGAAGAAATTAGTGAAAGAAAATAGGTATGTATTTATAGAAAAATCATTTTTTTTTATGGTGGTACGATTCATAATTTTTTTTTTGCTTGATCTTCCTTATATATTGGGAGTATATGTGAATTAAATGCAATTGATACACTTCCTTATTAATGGTTGGCTTTTGATTTTGTTTAAGTATTTTTTTCGTTTTCAGTATTGACTTAGCACAGAGACTAACAAACAGTAAATAATAGGAGTAATTTTATTAAATCATCTTTTGATTATAATATATACAATATCTTAAAAATTATAATAAAAAAATAATTATAATTAACGATACGTATAAATTATAAATTAAGTGTAAAATTATCAAATTTACGGTTAGTACCGATTGAAAATTTACAATAGTTAATAAAGTACTTATTAATTGTATATATTAGTCGTTAATATAGTTTGACTAAGTACAACCAAAGAATAAATAATACACCCTATTTGTTTAATTAATTATTTCAGAAACCGTATAAAGCCATAACAATGCAACTCAGAGATCAAGTAATTTTAATATGTAAAAAGAGTTTAGACCGTCATTAGTTGGATTCCAGCAACTATAATATTTTATTTTATATGCATCAAAGTGTTTAAGGTAAATATGTGGGATTCGCCTTTTTAATATTCCTTTGATTTACTTTTACTTCATCAATATTTTAAAAATAGTTTTTTTTTACTTGATATTTCTAGCATATCAAAAAAGATAATTATTTTTTTCCTATTTTAAAACATTTATTATTTACTTTCCACATCATTTCTTAGAATGTCATGATAAAATACTTATGTAGATCATTGTTTCTTAATAAACATATAACGTACAAAGCAAACAAAGAAAATATACAGGTAAAGATTATGAGTTAATTATACAGGAAGATTTCATTCATTATATTCAAGGGAATTGTGTCTTCTAAATTCATGGTTTCATAACTCCAATAAGTTAAGTATTAAGAGTTTTAAATATTTAATCTATCAAATTTAAATCAACAAATATATATATATTTGTAATGGGAGCAAACAAAAGTTACCTTCTTCCTTACCTTTTTATTTTATTTTATTAGTTTGATTTTAGTTTTGGGCATTAAGGATACAACTCATGCAAAAAAAAAAAAACAATCAAGTCAATATTATTTGATGTCGAGAAAAAAAAAACATAGTAGTTCTAGAATATAATCAAGATAATTTATAATGTTACAAAATTAATGGAAATAGAAAAATAAAAAAGAAAAGAAAAGAAACCCCATGAGTGGGTAATTTTAGAGACCATTCATAATTATTCAAAAATTTATGAAGATCGATGAAATAAAAATAGAGTGTCCCACCATTTAGCTATGTTGGTGAAAGGTCTTGTTTGTGACAAGAAAGGCACATTATATTTTGTTGTTGTTTGATATTCCTTTGGTTTTAATTCAATTAATAATACTAATTTTATTAGAGACAAATTTTCGAAGGTAATTTATCAGAATTTGATTGGTTGGTAATTACTATACCTCTATCAACCAGCTAAATTTCCATAGAGCGTATATTAGAGATTAACAATTTTGTTCATAGTGTTTAAATTCTGTGATCTTAAATCAAATATGTGTCAATTTATGTATCAAAGAATTCTTTTGATTAATCGTATAATCTTGAATATATCGAAATTTACGTAAAATAAAAATAAGATTTTTAAATTATGAAAGAAATATATTATATAACTTATCAAATTAAAATGTGTCTTTTTGTTTGAGGGTAGGGGACCTCTATTTTGCCCAATAGCCCTAAGTCTTGATTAAAATTATTGCTTTTAATGCTAGTGATACTATGACTTAAAAGTTTATGGTTGGTATCAATGTTCATTGTGATCTTCCTATTTTGCCCTTCAAACATTTTCTTTTCTTTTTCAATATCCCCCCTTAATTTTGGAAGTATTGAAAATATGCCTCATGATTGCATTTCATTTTCTAAGATAGTTGGTCTTTCTTTGTCATTATTATATTTCAAGTTTAATTACAACCTCAAATATATTAGTAATAATTCTTTTTTGTATATTTAGAAGGTTTTAAAGTTGATGAATTGTACTTGATTCATTTTTTAATCCATTATCTTTCACTAATATAATCCATCGACTTATTCAAATAATCAAATTGCATTGCTAGTTACTATAGTATACTATACTAGTTATAGTACCATTTGTTGAACTAATTAACTAGATTTTTGTTTTTCCAAAGAAGTATAATTGTTCCTACTGAAATTAGGGCAAGCCCAATACACTTAATCTTCCGCTGTTTCAGGGTTCGGGGAAAGGTTCAATCAAAAGGCTCTATTATACGTAGTTTTACCTTACATTTCTGCCAGAGATTGTTTTCAATGATTGAATTCGTGACCTTTTAATAATTGATGTTTGATATGTGATACTCTAGTGAAAATGACACGCATGTGAAGCACGAGGTGGACCACTGTCATTTAAAGGATGTATGTTGGTGGTCTTAATTAATTGACCTTCATTTGATCTTTGTTTGTTTTTTTTAACCCTCGGATTGATGATTTAGAATAATAATTAAATTTACATTTTAAATTAAGGATGCGCAAATACTAATGATCAAAGATTAATTTTTTGATGTTATAAACTTGTTTATAATTATAAAAGGATAGATAAATAAAGATGCATTGTCAAGTAGTGCAGAATAAGAAAATCAGATGCCTCTTTCTTAATGAAGACTTTGGTAGCTGATATTTGTAGTCTAACCCTAACTAATGTTTTATGAATATATAGTCAAACCTTAATCATAATGATTTGGCTTATCTGCATGTTGATATAGTAAATTTTGGAATTCTCAGGTTTGATTACGTAATTAAGCTTATCGTTTTTTATCTTAGATAAATTTACAAACTATCAAAGTTGTACAGCGTAAATTTAGAGTAAATTCAAATCATGCATGAAGTAAGTCATCCATCTACAACTTTGAACTTTGATCAAAACTACTCATGTTGAGTTATATATGTGCTAAATCCATTTACTTTTTTAATTCTTTTGAGTGATCAATAATAATCATATTAGGTAAGAATTAGTAAATGAACACCTTTATTATACATACATTAAGTTTATTGGGATAATTAGGTAATGATAAAGCACTTGATTAATGAGGACAAACATGGAAAAAGTAATTATATAGTGGGAGTACATACATATAGCTAAGACAAGCAAATGTAGGCAAACATATCATTTTACACATGAGTTGAAAAAAACAAAAAAAATTGCATGAATTAGAAAGAAACATAACAACGTGTTTGGCATCAAAATTCATAGTAAGAATTGTAAAGAAGAATATAAACTCTAAAACACTAAAGCCTAGATACCTATGCTTATAAAGGAACATGCATGCTTCAATACCTAAGTTTTCATTTTTGGTTACCTTTAATTCAATTTAATATTCCACAATGCCAACCACATATTAGGTGTATAAGCTATCACTACTTGTAAATAGGAGGGACGGATGTAAAATTGTCGGTAAGAGATTAATTGAACTCATAACTTTTGACGTAAAATATGAATTTATTAAAAATATTTTAAAAATTATATTTTGAATGGACTTATGCGATTATAAAGAGCCAAATTTTCGATTATGGTGATTTTTCTTATTAAATAATTGAACAACTTTTTCTCTTTTTTGATCTTCGAGGGTGTTCAGACAAATATTTAAGGAGAAAATAAGAGTTGCTTATCAGACGAAAAATAATTAGTCAAAGATATAAGCTTTATTTAATATGAAGTCATATGATTTAACTTTTGCTGTTATATTTAAATATATTCAAATATGAACATTATTTCAAGTATTATTTACAAAAATTATAAAAATATAACTCCATCTTCAATATCAACTTTATTAATTCCAAATAACTTGAAATTTTTATTTAAATTATATTGATCAAATGCCAAGTGTTTTTCTCTCTCTTGTAGTATGATTAATTTTATATTTTTTCTCATCAATAATTTTGTGGAAATTTGCTTTTTAAAGACCAAATACAAATGGTCGGTTTGTGGGGTCTTAAAGGACCTACTTGAAAAGAGAAAAAGAAAAAAAATAGTGTCTTCGATTTCCAAGTGTGCTTTTTTTGCAAATGGACCCTTAACAGTAACACTATATTGTAAATAAAAAATGTGGACTTATAACGGATTTGGAAGAGATTTCACATGGGCCTAAAAAGCATTACTTGCTAAATAGGGGGGTCCTGAAAAGATATATAAGAACTTTTATTAGGGAAGGTTTAGGTTTTGGTTGGCATAATAAATTTAATTACGATACGAGGGTTCCCAAGAAACAGTCTCTCTATTTCTATGAGGTAGTGGTAAGGTCTGCGTATATCCTACCTTCCTCAGACCCCACTTGTGAAATTTTACTGGGTATGTTGTTGTTGTTGTTGTAAACAGATATATCCGTTTTACTTGTCATCTTATAAGGCATTTGCATTCTATGAGATATTTTATGTAGTGTTTATATATTTTATATCATGTTATGTTTACACATATTTAGAATTAAAAAATGTATATATATTAATTAAAGCGAAATTAATGAGCATATTTATGTAATATGCCTTTTATAGTTTTGCTTCTTCTTTGCAACTTGAAGCATCTATTAACTTTTATGTCTTTTCCCTTTTTGGTATACTCGTGAATAGTGAAATGGTGACACTTCTTTTTCTCCATTAATTAATGATCCTATATATGTCATTCATTTTCTTTGATGGGACGGTAAATATATATTTATTTATCTTGATTTTTAAATAAATTATATAAATTAATTTTGATTAAGTGATTTAATAAAAGGAAAAACGTATGTTAGTTAATTATATTAAGAGTAAAAGGTTTATTACAAACATGTGACATAACTCATACGCCTATTGGGTTGATTTATCGAGTGATGAAAAATGGATCGAACAATTTATAATAGAGTGAAGTATCAGAAATATTCTTAAACTTGGTACGAATTAGTAGTTTCATCTTTGAACTATTGATAGTTTTAGAAAAAAATTTCTCTACTTGACTAACTGAACTTAAATACACTATCGATCTTTCAATATGTATGGCTAGGATGTATTTTAAGTTTAGTTAATCAAATAGAGCAATATATTTTAAGGCTATTAATAATTTGAAGATAAAATTAATTACTTACATCAAGTTCAAGAGCGTATAAAATTTCGACAAAGCACATTTGATTGAACTCTCTAAGAATTTCTTATAACTAGCCCTACCACTGTCCATGAGATGGGGGAGGGTTGAGCCAGAAAGGTGTAATAAAATCAGAATTAAATTCTGAATTCCCTTTTGAGTAGTAATTCTTTGACTTAATTAAATGTTTTTTCTTTTCTTTAAGTGTTTTTTCTTTTCTTTTTTCCTGAATGGTTCCTATGACAACAACTGATCCTCTATTTAAGGATTTAATCAAATATAGATCAGTTTAATCAAACATTAATAATAATGTATTAACTAGTTGCCGGAATACACACCTAAATAAGGTAACAACGTAAAAAATACTTCACAACTTCCAAATTTTATTAAGGGTATATATGGCAATTACGTAAGGCATTACGTATGCATGAAGGAAAAAAAAAGGTAAACAAAATTCTAGCAAACTTATTAATTTGATATTCTAATAAAAAAACTTGATCCGTCGTTAAATAATTTAGTATTTAAAATTTATAAATTTTTATTCGATGAACTTTTCAACAAATATAGCAAACTTTGAATTGAAATTATTAAATTTTAGGGAACTCTTGTTTCCTACCTCTCGTTCCTCCATTGAATATTGTCAAATTAGAAGACCTATATGTTTTAAGCAATTATGAAGTTCTGATCATGAAATGCAAAACAAAAATTGAAGTGAGAAGGCTAAGTTTTCATTTATATTTACACACACATATATACACACACTTACAAAATTTCACTAGAGAACTGATTATCTAGATACACTCTAGTTTGTAATATTATGAATTTTATTAAATTTTGGTGCATTTAAATACATCGAGATGCATATATCTCATAATACATGAAGTCAAAATTAGGTGTAATTTATTCTATATATATTATATCTAAGTAGATTCGCACATGCATGTGCACACATACGCACACCCACACACATATATATGTGAAATACATGAATAAATCTCGATCACCTTCCTCCCATCTTGCTCGCCACTCTCTTATGTATCTTGTATAGATGCGAATCATACCACATACATTTATTTACATAAATATCTAATATGTATTTAGTGTGATTTACATGTATTTGAGATACATAATTATCTCGCCCCACCTCTCTTCTTATTTTTATTTTTAGTGTATCTACTAGCAAAATAGAATAGATGTATTCAACTCTTAAATAGTGGTAAAATATATATAATTTTCTAAACATATAAATAGAATTAATAAGTATGATATGGATATATGTCTAATAAGATAGCTTCTCCTGTATGAATATAATATAATATATACACTGTGAATATATATATATAATAAAACAGAATAAACAAGTGGAGTAGCCATCATAACGTCAAAGATATTTCAACCAGTCATGTAATTATCTTCATTAAGAAGGAATATATCCCCTTTTTAAATTTTAATATTTTTTATATATTTTTTTTAATTTTACTTTTTCCCTAAAAAGTTCTTCATGACTGTTAGGGAGTTTGCTTTTGTACTTATTTACTGTTGGTACATTGTCATCTGTCGAGACAAAGGGAATTGATCTTTAACTTCTTGTGTTTTCTCCTATTTAAATTTATATATTGATAATATAAAAAAAATAAAATTATTAATTGATGCATATAATTTGGATTTTAATTTGTTATAACAAGTTTGTTATCGTAACATGTATCTGTAATTACACTATTTTGATTATGAATTTTCTCATGCAACCACAATTTTATCACATTATTATGTACTTAAAAACCCTCAAAATACTAAATATTACTCCCCTCATCCTATTTTAGTTATCAGATATATTAAAAGTAGTTATTTCAAATTAATTATCAATTTAAGCAATTTAGAAATAATTAGTCATTTTTTTTCAACTTTATCCTTAGTAATTAAGTTCATTTGAAATGTGAAAAATTCTATTACTATGATTTTAAAAAAATTATCAGCATTTCAATAGGGTTATGTTAATCAAATTGCAGCCCTTATTCCGTGAATAACCGAAACATTGAGAAATATTCAGATTCTATCTCTTTTTATTTTGTTTGAAAAAAAAAGTGTTTCAAACTTTATCCTAACAACTAAAATAGGACAAAAAAATATTATAAGCATATGTCTAGTGGTTATTAGAGTCCATTAATTATATAAAAGAATTTATGCATTAGCTCCACTTACTTGAAATAATGGATAGATGAAAATAAAATAATGAAGAGAGCTTGTTCTAGCTGCTATTTCAAAGTCCAAATAATATTATATTTCAGTTACGTTATTCTCAGATAAAATAATTTTGCTTTTACAACAAAGTTGACTACTAAATAATGACTGCCAATATAAATTCCTTTCCATTTTTCACAAAATTCGTCAATATTGTACGACCCATGAAAATGAGATAAACATTGACCATGCATGTTAAAATTCAATTATTTATCATTTTCTTCTAAAAATAATTATCTCAAATTATTTACGTAAAAGCAAAAAAATCAAAATAATTATTTTTTTAATTTTTCTTAATAATAAATATTTAATAAAGGGAGAATAAACCTTAAAAGAAGATAAAATAATCCAAGTTGATATTTTACGTAACGAGATATAAAAAAGAAATACGATAAATAATTTGAGATTAAAGAGTACTAATTAATCCATTTATTGACTAAGGATTTGGTTCATTCCCCATTATGTTCTTTCAGTCATATTCAAGAAAAGAATCTTAGCCCATTAAAAATAACTTTCTCAAAGTGGTTAAAAATTAATCTGATTTTCTTAGCTTAAACAAAGTCTGTTAATCTATTTTAATTTTTATTAGTGCAAACTGGAAGCACGTGTGATAATATCAAAGAAGCCTCCAAACTAGAAGCTGACAAAGAATCCACATTAAAGATTTTTCAACTTTAGTACTATAGTCACTTTGCTATATATTGAAAAGAAAAAAGATTTAAAGTATATATTTTGAAAATTATATATATATAAAAAAAATTACACCGATAAGCAAATATATACTAGTTAATTAACTAGCATAATTATAGTTTGAATTAATTACGGCTCATGACAAACATCTAGCTGTAATTACAGTTTGAGTTTTATATAATTCGAACAATTTATGCAACCGTTGTGAGCGATTATACAAAAGTTGTGCGCGAATCAAATTGTAAAATGAAATATACAAACACTGTAAATTGTAGTGAATTATACAAACGTTGTGTACAAATTGTACAGCAAAATATACAAATGTTATATAAAAATTGTGAATTGTATAGCGAATGATACAAATACTGTGTAAATTATACAAACACCGCTATAACAATAATTACGGAATTAATTACCCGAATTATAACTATAAGCATAATTAAGGTATTTTAGAGTGACGATATATGAGAATTAATAATTATTTTTTACAACTTTAATACTCAAATAATGAAATTTTTACAAGTCCTACCCATTAACTCAAAACTTGTAGCTAGGACTAGGAAGTTTCCCTCTCAATAAATAGATGGATCAATTTGATCCTAATTCTATCAGACAAAACAAATAGCAAAACTTAGACCTTTTTTTTACTTTTTTTGTTTGTGATAATATAATTTAATATTCTTGTTTGTCTGGAGCCGTCATTGTGAGTGAACAAATTGATATTTTTAAGGTAAGGACATGTCTTAATATGACTGAATTCAATGAATTAATATACAACAACCATTGCAGCTGGTATACATTATTTCACCTACAACAATGGACTATGGAGAATATTTAAAATTTAATCCTCAAATCAAAATCTTTCCTGTTTTTTCACCGGATCACAGTCCTGACTTTCTATCGAGCTACGAGTAGACAGGCATTTGTGGGTGGGTGGTGAGAAATTAACAAGAAAAAAGGAGACAAATTGATTAGGACGACTAATTCTATATGTATAGAAATATCATTATTTGATTGATCTAAGTTCATGCAATTTATTAATTGGTTTCTTTTACATAACATTCTCGGCTGCCTCTGATCCAGTAGGTCAGTCCTCCCACACATCTATCTAGAAGCAAGTGTAGTTCACCGAGTTCACCGAATGCTCTCGAGCTCTTTCAACTTGTCTTGTCTTGTATTAAAATTGAGGAATATTCTAATACTAAAGTCTCTAAACTCACATCGTTACGATAGTGTTCAAAACTTAGTATATGTATAAAAAGTAATATTTATAATTAATTTATATATAAAAAATCATTATCTTTCAAAAAAAATGATTTTCACGAGAGTTTATATATACGCTCGAGTCAGTCCTTAGGTTCTAGTGTTGATTCGTTGATTTGTTTTGGTGT
>DF360201.1:16714-38341 GCA_000787875.1 Solanum virginianum | reverse complement strand
GAGAGTTTATATATACGATCGAGTAAGTAATTAACTTATAGTCTTGAATCCATGATTAATATTGGTGTAGAGTGATTTATTTTCAAGATTAATTAAAGGTCATAATCAAAATGTTTTTTACGTTAAAAAAGGTTTAATGGACATAGAAAATTTAGATAAATAATTAACATGTGTATACACGTGACAAACTTGACAAGTTGATTGTACGGCCAGTCAATTCAGTCTGTCAATAAAAGTTACATAAAAATTTAATTTTATTTATTACTATATATAAGTTCCATCAATGTTTGCCCAATTTTTACTCCAAAAATTAGTACTGTACTGAATTACTGGAGTGGAGAGTACGCAAAATTTTAAAAAATAATTAACAGAATTAATTAATGTGTTTTCATAAGTTATAAGTAAGTCCTCTTATCGATCTCCAAAAAAAAAAAGAAAGAAAGAAATACTTCAAAAAGAGTAAAACAAAAGTACAAAATAATTTGTATCAAAATCTTAATGGTTAAATCGATAGTAATCAGGTACTGATAAATCAATAATCGATAAATCAATATCTTAATAGTTCTATAAAGGTCTAACGTATATACGAATCGATAATTGATTAGTCAAATCGATAAATTTTTGAACCTTAACCTTTTAAACCGATCGATACGCAACTCTATAAAAAGAGAGTAAAACAATAGTACAAAATAATTTTTGTGATGTTTAATATGCACATGGATTGATGAAGCAAAAGTTGGTTAAAGAAAAATACTAAATATATTAACCGCAAAATCGGGGAGAATTTTATTCAGCTACATGTTATAGATGTGGTCCTGTGGTTTGATGGGGAACATGTGGGGCTAATATGACAATATTAAAACCCAATTCACTCAATTAATCATGCAAAATGGGCACCAATAATCCTACGTTACGCGAGTTATGGTGAAATGATTGAAATTTCTTCATCTTTAATCAGAAGTCTTAAGTTCGAATTTTGAAAATAGAAAAAAATATCACATTCAAAGTGACACCTTTAGTAATGGGCTCTATAAAATACAAATTCAGATTAATCGAACTTCGATATGAATACCGAACCAGGTTGTGTGGGTGGAAAATTCTACACTTTATTTCCATGTGCATGGTATGGACATTTGCTTAATTTTAACATGGGCCTAGGACCAAGAAGAATTATTCATTTGGGGCATCTTTTTAGATTTGGGATAACTTTTTTTTTAATATTGTACTTGGTTTCTGCACTTAATAATGTATGATTAAGTAAACACTTGCTTGGTATTCAATTATTTGAGATGGACAATGGCATTTTGTATAAGTTAGTGTAAAAACATTTAAAATATCAAGATAGTTCATTTTTGTCTCGAGTAGCATGAGGCACGTGGAATACTATATGTATCAGCAAAGATCACCTTGTTAGGCTAAATACCCCCATCGAAGATACCAATGATCGCAGCATGTTTATTGAATACACAACGTTACAAGATGGTTACCGCCTACCATATGACTATATATACACACACACATTGCGTAGTCCTCTTCTGAATAGATTGTTACAAACTAGATATGAACAAACGGAAACATCAACAATCATCACAAGAGCACAGTTAGTTACAACAATAATAACATATCTAGTGTAAGCATACGTAGGCTTACTCCTCACCTTGTAAAGGTAGAGATACAGTTTTCGATAGACATTACAAGCAGTCAGTACAACAATTAAACAGTCAGTACATTCCTGAAGCATAAAGGTAGTCCTTAATTAGAAGTACAAAAGCATACCTATATACAGATTAAGGCGTACATGCTCAAGAAGTTCAACCTTATATGATTGAGCAGTTCTTTTTATGCATCGCAGCTCAAACTGTCGATGAATCAAGACTCGATATTTATTGAAAGCAGGGGAAAAGATAAGTTACAAAAAGCTCTAACATAAGCTCACATAACATCTCCCATTCCAGCCGTGGCAGCTTCAGGATGGTAATGAAGTATTTCCGTCCACATCATGTCCCTTATCGTCTCTTCTCCCAAGTCCTCGTCTATGTCAAGATTGATAGGAACCTGCGCTGGGGGATCAGTGTTCGGATCATACAAAGGAGACATGTACGGGTGTTGAAGTGCTTCCATAACGCTAATTCTTTTGGAAGGGTCAAACACAAGCATCCTCTGAAGGAGATCAATGGCCAACGGATGAGCTTGGGGATAGAGGCGGGAAAATGGTGTTCCAGGAGAGTATGGAAGTGATTTGATGTACTTCCTCGCCTTTGGATTGTCAATAAATTCCAAATCTTCTTCCCTCTGGCTACCAAGGATGTTGATAATCAATTTCAGTTGGTTAAGGCATTCGGTACCTGGAAAGACAGGTTTCCTCCCTAAGAGCTCCGCGAAAATGCAACCAACAGACCATACATCAATGGATGTTCCGTAGTTGTCACAGCAAAGGAGAAGTTCCGGAGCCCTGTACCAGCGTGTAACAACATATTCAGTCATAAACTGGTCCTTGCCACTGCTTGTCCGTGCAAGCCCAAAATCACATATTTTCAGATCGCAGTTAGCATTGATAAGCAGGTTCCCGGGCTTCAAGTCACGATGAAGAATATTTGCAGAATGCAGATACTTCAGACCTCGAAGCAACTGCACACAAATCACATCGATTTCATCAGCAAATCTAAGAAGTATCCATGCAAATGAGAATATAATGACATCCCTGTTTAGTTTTATAATCTTTTTAGCTCCTTTTATCAGTTCTTATATGTTGCTGCTTGAGGATTCCTCCTTTAGGGGATTTTTCTCCAGTTTATCCACACAGAAAGAAGAAAGCGAAGTACCAGGAAAAAGGGGAAAAAAAATTGCAAAGTAACTTTAACGTAGATATCGCTACCAGATGACGATAGGAATAAAATGGCATGTTAAGGCCGCAAGGACGAAGAGTGCACATAGTAAATCCATTTCCCATCTTGATTTGTCACACTCTTGGATCACTAGCAAATTTGTGTTCTACACACAGAAACCAAATTAGACGGGAAAAAGCCACAGCCAACTAAACCAAACTTTCAAGCTTGCCAATGATGGATTCCGGAAAGGGGCAAAGAGAACATTTTGGAAAATGGATTAGAGAAATTTGCACAACTTGATGGATCAAACCAGCTGGGAAATCATGATGAACGTAGGATCATGTATTCAAGTTCAGGAGGCACTCACTGCATAGAAGGAATTCTAATTGACAGCAAGAGTTTAGATGTTTCAAGAGTGTATGGAAAATAAGGCTAATGCAAGAAAATATTAACATTATGTTTCAGGGTCCCTTTGATCATAGTATGATGCACAAGTAATGAAGGGCATATGTCTTTTCTTATCTAAGTTAAACTTAGTAGAATAAATAGAACAGAAGAAGACTATTCGCTGAGCTGATTTTTTTTTAGGTGAACACTCTTATTCAGTGACATGCATTTATCTAAGTTAAACTTAGTAGAATAAATAGAACAGAAGAAGACTATTCGCTGAGCTGATTTTTTTTTAGGTGAACACTCTTAGTGCGTCTTTTGAGAGTTTTATCCCTTATATCTCTATATTGGATCTGTCTCGAATACTTCTTACTGAGACTATTCATGTATGAGTTTAAATCTCCTCTCACTTGTATTTAATCTTGTGATTATTTGTTCAAATTAGACACTTGAAAATCAATGTTTGTTGGTCTCTAATTTACTTCAATTGTAGGATTGTTCTTTCTTTCTTCTCTATCTCCCCTCGACTTCTCAATTATCGCTTGAAGCTCTCAAGTATGTTGCCCGCAGTATTCAAAAATGCCGGCTAGTGCATGTTGGATCCTCCAAAAGTAATGCATTTTTGGAAGATCCAACATGGTTGTGGCAACATTTTTTGAAGACTCCAAGCAACATAAGGACATCTTGTGACCTCTTGAAGACGTGAAGGAGGTAGAAACTCTGAAAATGAAGCTTCACAACACTTCTGCGCAGTCTTATCTTGAAGAGAAAAGAAGCATCTCAAAAACTAGCACAAGCTGAGAAGAGGAGCTCATCAAGATAACAATTTTACAATATTCTTACATTTATGGGCTTCCATCTTAATCTCATCATATTTTGAAAAAAGAATGAAATTTTAGGATTCACGAAAAAACAGAGAGATACTATAGGTTGACGGTTTCAAGAAGTAAGCTCATGCAGTCGCAGATTTCACACATATTTTAATCAAAAGCAAGAAAAGAAAAAAGGTATGTCTACATATGTGTTCATAGTTTCATGATGTTTTTCACCACAGGCATGTTACTAAGGAACTAATGTTTTCTGGTACTGGAAAAAGATACAGCAAGATGCATAACACTTCAGATAAAATGTATATTTATTTTTTCATCCACAACAAATGATATAATCTTCAAGGCATATGAAATGAGCAAGAAAACTAAATTCCCAAAATAAAATGTGCATCAATATACTTTTATAAGAAAAGTTGAGCAACGGATTGGTTAGCATAAGAATGGAAAAAGTGATTTCCAAATATCAACTTCTAGACATCATCAGAAATAATATACACAACTTCTAGTGAACTAGCATCAAGATTCAAAGTGCAGGTTGTTCCATTATACTTAGCTTGTGTCCGATTGGGAAGAGTATACGTGTTGAGGCAGGACACGATGACATTTAAGGGGTAGAATGGAGTAGATATCAGAGCAGAAAACATCCCATAGTCTCCTATCGAAGGGACCTTACCAGACAATAACAAACTGATATAGAACCACTAGTTACAGATTAAGGCTTTTGTTATTATATCCTATTTATCATACTTCATTTTTGTTCAAGCTTTATCCCCCTTCAGCAGGTGCGTGTGTGTCTATATAACATTCCATGTTTGAATCAATTGAGGAAGTTAACCTACATTATGTATTTTAATTTTTCACTTCATTACTCGACAAAGTTACATGATGAATTATATAATAAACAGAAAGGGGAATAATACAGAAAATCATTTTTCGCAGCAGCTTCAGTATTGATTGAAAACAGTTGGAAATTTTCGTACTATAATCAGACATTACCACTACCAAACATATCATGTAAGTTTTTAATTGTTTTTGATAAGAAGCACACATATCATGTACATAGATGCATATTTATGGACCTAGACAACACCCAGCTTACTTGAAACAAGAAAGATGCATATTTATGGAAGTTGAGAACAACTTAAAAACTAGGACAACCACAATGTAACAAAATACACCTTACTAGCAATGGATGGTGGTTTCCTTTTCCCCCCTTTTCAAATAGAGAGCCTCAATAGAATCAAAAAAAAATTTAAGAGAAGATGCACATTACAATGATATTGACATTGAATTTCCAGGAAGAGAAGATAACATCTCCATGATTTTCAACTACTTGGACAACATTCAGTGACATGCATGTTAAATCATTAAATTGCATAATATTCACATGATAAACAGATAATATGCAGCTGCCCACTTCTACTAATCGAAAAGGCCACTTGGTGATTTGTGCAACTGATAAAGCCATAAGCAAAGAAGATCATAAAAGATAAACAAAGGAAAGAAGATCAAGAGGCAGACAAATAGCATTCATTGAATGACTTTGGCTCACACCATCGACCAATTTATTTTTTTGATAACCGTGGTGTCCGGGCCAGCTTGCACACACCTCGATTATTCCACAGGATACTTGCTACCTCCGTGATTTTCATCTACTTGAACAACATTCAGTGACATGCATATCAAATCATTAAAATGAAGAATATTCACGTGATGAACAAATATTATGTTGTTGCTCTCTTCAACTAATCCAAAAGGCCACTTGGTAATTTGTGCAACTGATAAAGCCGTAGGTATGAAGATCATAAAGGATAAACAGAAGAAAGAAGATCAAGAAGCAGCCAAGTAGCATCCCTTGAGTGGACTTTGTCTCACATCAGTATCCTTTTTCTTTTTGGATAACCATGATGTCCGTGCCAACTTGGACGCACCTCAATTAATTCTGCAGGATACTTGTTACCTCCCACCAGCAACAAGTGCCAGATAACTCTATCAACCAAAACTTAGACAGATGGAAAGAACTCACCTAGTGTTTTTCTCTCCATTGAGATTTGAACCTGAAAATCAACTTCTCACTTCATTGACCACTAGGCCACACCCTTGGGGTGCACATCAGTAACCATATTATTAGCTCCTACTAAAACTACCACCTTCCTTGGATGGCTAACGCATGAAACAAATCATTACTGTTCAAATCAGAGAACAAAACTCAAGGTCTATGAACTGTCCTGTCATTACTATATGCCTCACTACAAGTGTAGGATGAAGAAAATCACATTGACGAGTGATGCAAGAATATTTCCTTGTAGCATAGAAATCACAATAGGATTTTATATTTAACAGAGAAAGAGAGATTAGTCAAATTTAGTTAAAAAGGACACTAAGAGACAACTGCATCATGAAGCTACGAACTATCATACAGTTGTATTAGAACACAGATAGCACTCTCCATCAGAAGTACCTGGAATAGAAAATACTGGCAATGATCATTTGTAAGTGTTTGAGAGGATTTGACTATCTGATGTAAATCTGTATCCATCAGTTCATAAACCAGATAAACATCTTTGAAACTTTGCCTGTGGATTGGCATCATAACATCTTTCAGAGCAATCACATTTTCATGTCTAAGGTGGCGAAGGAGCTTTAGTTCGCGCAGTGTTCTCAGAGCATCAATACGATTCTCAAAAGCATTGTTTATTTTCTTGATTGCAACCTTCTCATTGGTTTCCCTGTTAACAGAAGAACAAACAATTCCATATGCCCCTCGACCAATAGGCTTAATAGGTACATATTTTGTATCAATTTCAAAAAGGGATTGCCACATAGAATAGTAATGTTTCCCTGGGGACCTTATCCCATTTGGTGGCTCAACTGGAGTTGCCATATTCCTGAAATTATGGCAAGCCAAGCATAATAAGTTAAGAAACTATTTCCCTGACAAAAATATTAATAATTTATAAAACTCCAAAAACCAAAAGGAAAAAAGAAAAAAAGGAATGTGCATACAATCTGATCACAAAAATTTGTGACCAAACTGAAGATCCAGATCAACAACCTGAAAACTCAGAAGAACTAAATTAAGCTACTTGGTTGGAAAGTTTTCACGGCAAACTCCCTAGTTCTGAAGCCTACCATGCTTCGCAAGCCTGACTTTGCTCACAATAGTTTGAAATGCAGCCCAAACACTACAGACCATCTAAATGTTTATCCAAATGAGAAATTGTGTTTGAACTGGCATAAACAATTTGCAATAACAAGTCTTAAAATCATTCCCGACTAATAGATTTTCCCTCACAGCAGAGCACAACCTATTGCAGACCTAAATAAATTAAAAAAAACAAAAAATTCTACTCTTTAACAACTTTAGCTTGTAGATAGAGGTAGTTCAATCAATTCAATACCAGCAAGATCATTAAAGTTCTTTCCTCAAAGACACTTATTGATTAATATCATACTTCAGAAATTCCATTAACTCAAGGAATAATTTCCAATTCCAACAATCAATTTTGTAAAGTACTTACTTTTTCGTCTTTGCTAAATCAAATTGGACCAATTTGAGGTGAGGTTCTATCGGAAACAACCTCTCTACCTTCCGATGTACGGGAAAGGTTTGTCTACACTCTACCCTCCTCTCCCCCAAACCCCATTTGTGGGATTACACTAGGTAATGTTGTAGTAATCAAGCTGGATCAATCATGGCAAAGATAGAAGCTTTCTACATAAAGATAAACAAGAAAGTAAATGCTGTTGACCATATCAAATTCTCCATATCAAGCAAACTTCAAAAAGTACACTAAAAGGAACAAAGGAAGCTTAATATAGCAAATAATTGGAAATTCCTGATGCACAATTTCACTGATCTCACAAAACAAAAATGGAAACAAAGAAGCAATAAAAAAGAACTCACCTTTAAATTTATACCTGCTTACACCCAAGTCACTGTTCACTGCAAAAACCCATCTTCAACAACCCTATCTCATCAAAATCCAAACTTGTCATAAAATTTCTTCACTTGAGCTTAAGAAAACAAATAAAACCCCTTTTCAAGAAAACCCCATCTCATCAAAATTCAAACTTTTACCAAAATTTCAGTCCAATTCAGCTTCAGAAAACAAATAAAACCCGTTTTCAAGCAAACCCCATCTCATCAAAATCCAAAATTTCTGTTGAATTCAGCTTCAGCAGAAGAAACAAAAACCGGGTTTTCAAGAAAACCCCATTTACATTCGAGTCGGGTCGAGCAAAACCAGTACTGTGGATGAAAATAAACCCTAATTAGGTCACCTAGAAAGTAGGTTCGTCCTTACAATACCTAAAGAAGAATCAGATCGGGAAAGATCCAGATAAATTAGGCTCACATTTCTTTGTTTTCTTCATAAATTCAGAAAAAAAGATAACATTTATAAATACCTGTGTCAACCAAAAAGATTTTGGGATATTCTATTTCTCTCTCTCTTTCACACACACACACACACACACACTAACTGTTGATCCGTTATCTTGTCGTGATCAGAGTGTAAATTGTCTGAAAGTGGATCATACAGAGTGATGAAGTAAACTATACTTCTAAAATACGATATATTTGGATTAATATTTTAAACATATACATTTTATTATAATATTAATATAAAAAAATATATATGATTTTTGAATGTTAAAATTTTTATTTAAAAATGTTAGACTAATATAATTTAATTTTAGTTTCAAAAATTAATTAAATTAATTTTTAAAAAACATTAATATGATAACTAAAAAGTTCATATTATCTAATTCTAAAAAATATATAAAAATTAAAAAAGAACCCAATAAATATGGAGTATATCTATATCTGTCATTAACTTTATATAATTATTAGCACTCTCTTGCCCTTTTATTTTCTTTTTTACCTTTTGCTATTTTATTTTTCTATCTACCTTAGGTGGTATCATTGGGTCAATAATTTATTATAAATTATCTCTTTTATCTCACAAACATAAAGATAAGATTTTAGGTATACTCACTCCTTTCAATTTTATTTATAAAATTATATTAAATATATTCTTATTATTATATTAGGTGAATTAGATGTAAATTATAAGAATATTGTTTATCTTTTAAATTATACACTGTGGTAGTCTCATTTTTATTTGTCAAAAACAAAAAAAGTGAACATCTGCATATTTCAGGAATTATGATTGCTTCCTCTGTAGTTATCTTTTTAAACATATGAACCCTTTAAAGATAAGGGACAAATTTTGAAATTTATTTCTTAAAGAATAATTTTCACATATAATTACTTAAAAAAAATTTAATTATACTTCAAGCTATGATTTGAATAATTATATTTTGTAACTATAGTTATAGTAACATTTTTATAATTCACATTGCATTTATATATGTTTGTATAATTCGTTGTACAATTTACAATTTTTGTGTAGGATTTGTATAATTCGCTATATAATTCGCAGTTTTTGTATAGTGTTTGTATATTTTGTTATACAATTTCTGCACAAGGTTTGTATAATTCGCTATACAATTTACAGTATTTGTATATTTGCTATACAATTTGATTCGCGCACAATGTTTGCATAAATCATGCGAATTATACAAAACTCAAACTATAATTACAACTAGATGTTTGCTGCGAATTGTAACTAATTCAAACTATATCTATATTAGCTAATTAACTATTATATGTTTGTTTATTCATGTAATTTTTTCTTTCAAGTTTCAACTTCAAAGTTTACGATGAAAATGGGAGTTAATGAATGGGCCTGACATTCTTCTGGTCAGATTTGCTTTGAAATTATTTTGGGCTTTTGGGGCTCTGTCAAGTGTCACCAGGGCCATATTCGTTTCATAATGGAAGCCCATTAGTCAATTTATAAATGGGTTTTGCCCATAAAGTGTCAAATTCTATAAACTGGATTTTAGAAGTTGGTCATAGTGCTGTATCACACTCCTGTCAAACATAACACAATTTGTTACTAACCAAAAGAAATTTTATTTTCATATAATAAGTAGGTGTAGCATTGGATGCGCGTAAATAAAGTCTCAAAATGCAAATTAAAAAAAAAAAAAAACTACTTATGAGGTGTTAGAATTCAAATATTCTCAGGAGTCTTTTGGTGCGAGATATAAAGTATAATAATTTCAGGATAAAATAGAGAATCATTTATCCCATTATTGGACAGAGATATTAACCAGTCCTTGAATTATTTATCCAATCATTTTGGTCTTGGTGATGCTATAAATTGTCCCATATACATGACGCCCGGAATAACATAATCCCAAAATAACCTACCCCCAACAAAACGAATGATGACAAATGTTTTGAATGAAAATCGTAGGGCTTGACTCTAAGCGGACATCACACAATATTAAGAGTATAATATATACACAATTATATAATTAGGATACAAATTATTGAACTTTGGATATTTGATTTTCAAGATAGGGAATATGGGCCTAGGCAAGCCCAATGAGCCCTCACCCAAAGCCCAATTACCTGACCCTCAAACCTTGTTAGTTTGGTTTATATAGTTTGGACTTTGATGGTAGTTGTTAACACTTGGCACATGGAGTAGGAATTAGCATAAAATATTTGTATATTGTTGATATATCATAAAGGGATACTAATTGATTTGGTTCTAGATACTTTTTAAAGCTATAGTTTGAATTTTAAAATAGTTGAAGAGACATATTGATCCTCTCTTTATAGTTTAGAATATCTTGGAGAAAGGGGAGTGAACCAATTCACAAGATATCAAATTCCTAATGGAAGTTTAGTCAAAATCATATCTTACTCCAATATTCCCAAACTTTTAGAAAAAAGAGGTTATTCTGTTTTATATTTGTGTTAGATTTTAAATTTCAAAGGTTTTCGTTTTTTTCTTAAACTTCATACCAAATCAAATCATTGTCACATAAATTGAGATAGAATGAGTCCCTAATATTTTTTTAAATAATAATCCCATGAATATTTTGATTGAATCAATGAGTAAATAAAACATGATAACATTATCCTTCGGGATGCTTAATGGTTTTGGCTCGCGGTTTCTATGTTGGAGGTTTCAAGTTCGAAATTTCTTGCCTGCAAAAGCAAGAAGTTTGTCTTCTAGGTTGAGCTCATACTGAACTTCCCTAGTTACCTTTCAATAGTCCAATTATATAAAAATTAGGCCCTTTTTTAAAAAAGAATTGGTTAGGAAATATTGATTGTTCTTTTTCAAGAATAAATATTTCATAATTAAGGAGTATTTCTTTTTTATGAATGCACTACTTTGGTATTACACTAATTAGTCAGACTAAAACATATTAAATTGTACTTAATGTCTTTTTCATGAAACAAACAGAAATTAAATAGCAAATCAAGTGAGGTCAATATCATTAAAGATTTGAGCCTATGTTTGCCCCAGGAGATTTTCTTCTTTGTTCTTATTTGGAATTAATTTGTCAAGTTTGTATTTTTCAAAGTGGACATTAAAATAAGAATAATAACCAGGGCACCAAGGCAATAACAGAATTTTACCAACAAAAAAAAACTATTAAGGGAAAAAAGTAAGTATTTCTTGAAAATTTTATCTAATAAGTATAAATATTAAATTTAAAATTTAATTATATTTAATAGCGTTATTTTCAAATTCTAAATGCATAAAATTCATATCTTGAATGTGCCTAAATTTGTAAAAGCAATAAAACAAATTCGTAGTGGAAAAACTTTTCGAGAGGGAGATTTTAAAAAATCGTTTAAACTTAGGTAACAGATAATTAATATTGACTATTGAACTAGGATAAAATTCCTTTTGTCACTTCATATAATTTTTTTTTAAAAAGTAACTTTATTTAGATTCCTTGACAAAAATAAGGAGGTAAAAAAGGACCGAAAGGGGCAAATCTAATAAATAATTAAACGTACACAACATGAACTCATGACTCTGTGTGTTAATAGTCACTTCTTTAGCTAGGTTCTGCTTATTTTGAGATTTGATTATTTTAAATTTATATTAAAAAATTTATTAGATTTGTTTCTGGGACTTAATGTTTTTGAGACGAGGGTCTTTCAAAAATAGTTTCTCAATCTTTACGAAGCAGTGATAAAATTTGCGAACATTTTACATTCCTCAGACCCCACTTGTAAAATTTCACTGGGTATATTGTTATTCTATTACAAATTTTTATATTTAACAATAAAGCTCTTCGTCTTTATATTCAAAATTCAATTTTAAATTTTTAATTTATTAAGAATGAAAGAATATTTTTATCGATGATAATCTTTGATAATAGTTATATATATTATGACTATGATATGCTAGAGATATATTCGTATTGAGATAATTCTAATTTTTTTTCCTAATTAAAGTATTACAAATATATACTTGTGGTTTACACATTAGATTTGCACTCCATTAACAAAGTCACTAAGCCATCATATATGTAAAACCTAGACTGCTTACTCATTGCATCATTCAAATAATTAATGGATATATATGATTCACTAATCATATACATATTAATTAGGAATTCTACAGCCACAAATTTTTATATTTAATTATTACTTGCAGTATCCTAACTAAGTTGGTATAATTTGAATTTTACAAATACCTACTTCTTAGTAGATTGTGTACTACACTAAAATATATAATTTTTACCAAGAGATTTACGCAAATCTCTGCTTTTAGGTCATTGTTTAGATTTCACTACTTTATTTTTTTAAGTAGGGCAAATATGGAGGCGGATTCAGGATTTTTTTAAAGGGGTTCAAAGTTTTAAGAAGTAGATACACGAATTAATCAAAGAGAGTTCGACATCTATTTTATATACATAAAAAAATTATTTTTATTTTATAAAAATAACATAATTTTTTATCAAAAATGGTTCGAATGAAACCCCCTAATTACTATGTGGTTCCGCTACTGCAAATATAGCCTCTGCGATCACCTTTTTGTGATAATGTATGTTAGATTCGAGCGTAATGTTTGCTCGTACATTGCTAAATCTTACAAATAAAATATCAGACTAACGTCTATAACTTTAATTATAGTCTAACGCTCTCTCATAAAATTTTAAATTTGCCGAAAAAGAATATTTAAAATATGATCTAAAAAGATCAATAAACAAGAGAAACAAAAAGAGATTTACTAAATAACTATCTCAAAAAAGGATATCATGTAAGTTAAAAAAAAATTTTTTACCTTATGTGATGAAGATAGAAAAAGGGGGGATGTAGATAATGTGGGAAGCACATGTAACTTCCATAAAAGTAAGCAAATAATAGTAGAAAAATTCAAAAGGATTAGCTCATATAGCAAGACTAATGAAAGCTTCACTTTTTTTCTTTTGTAGTCTTACTCTTTGGGGGAGGAATCTCTCATAGTACTTCCCCACCCCCACCCCCACCCCCACCCCCAACAACCATATCCAACCATAGATATTTAACTATAATTCATTGTATAAAGCTTTATATATCCTTTAGTTCTCTTACAAAAAACCATAGTTTTAACTTCTTGAAGAAAAAATAGCTCAAACATGTTAGCCTCTATAGATCTTCCAGATTGTGTTTATTCAAAAGAGCCCATTTTCATAACTCCAATTAGTCCAACACCAAATGACACTCTTTATTTATCAAATCTTGATGATCAAATGTTCCTTAGATTTTCAATCAAGTACCTTTATCTTTTTACTAAGGCCATAAATTTGGAAAAACTTAAATACTCACTATCAAGGGTTTTAGTAGATTATTACCCTTTAGCTGGGAGATTAAGAAAATCCCCAGAAAATGATCATAAACTTGAAGTAGATTGTAATGGAGAAGGTGCTATTTTTGCTGAAGGATTCTTGGATTTAAGTGCTGATGAACTTCTTATTGTTTCTAATAAGCCTGATAAATCTTGGAGGAAATTATTGTATAGAGTTGAAGCTCAAAGTTTCTTGGACATCCCCCCTCTAGTTGTGCAGGTTAGTTTCTAAATTACACTTTTTCTTATTCGGGTTTAACTTATATACATTAATATTGTCATATCGCTTACCAAAAAATAATTTTTTTAATATTTATACATTCAAATTGAAATAGTATGGTTTTTTTTTCACATATTGTCACTCTTCTTTCTTTCCTAACAAGCGGGAAGCATGTTAGCTGCGTACTAGTGTGATTCTACTGTATTGTTTGCACTTTTTCTATGTATATAAGTTAGATTAATTTTTTTTGGTTTATAAGTTTTTCAAATATTCTGATATAGTTACATGGTTCGTCTTAGTTAGTTAGAGTTTTTATGTTCTTTAATTACAACAAGTGAGCACTACCTCATAGAGATAGAGAGTTTGTTTCTGAAAGATGTTCATCTCAAAAATATCATCCCAAAAATAATAAATATATACTAGTCTCCATTTGTGTGATTTCATAGGTATGTTATTTTGAACATTACTTAAAAGATACTCCCTCTATTCAACAATAGTTATTTACTATTGATTTGGCAGAAAGATTAAAAAATAGTAAATGATAGAGATATTTTACTAAATTACCCTTTGAATGTAATAAATATAATGTCTTGAAAAATGTAATAGAGAAATTACTATAACTAATGAAAAGGGTAAGTTAGGAATTAAGTGTAAAATTATCTTTTGATTTCATAAAGTGAACAAGTATTGTTAGACATCTAATTTTAGCATAATGAACAAGTAAAAATGGACGGAGAGAGTATAACATTAAGAATATGTGCTAGTATCTTTTGTTTTGGAGACTTGATATTTTTTAGTTGAGTTAACTTTGGAAAAAACCTTTTTGTCTCTATAGAATAGTGATAAGATTTGTGTATATTTTACCCTCTTCAGATTTTGCTTGTGAAATTTCACTGAATATGTTAGTATTGTTAGCCCTATTATATCCTCTCAAAAATTTGATAATTTAAGATAAATACTGAAAGTTATATTTCAGCAGGACTTTCTTGGTGGTGTGTGATGTTCCCAAGAGTAACATTTATGGTTCCCTTTTCACCATCATCTCACATTTTGTTCATTAACCCTAACATAAAGGTCACATGCTTTAATTTGATTTTGATGAATAACCTAATTTTGGCCAAGTTCTTTGTATATTCAACTAAAAGAATATTGATTAGGAAAAATAGTAAAAGCTAGTATATTTTTTCAAATTCATTATTAAAATTATAACTTTATCACTATAAAATATATAAAAGATTACTGGCTAAATATATATATGTCTACAGAAACATACTCATGTCAGGATTCATATGTATAGTAACGATATAAAAGGTTCCTACTTGAAATAGCACTATTAGTACGTAGGGACAAAGAGGGGAGCACATGACGTTCATCTGGATCTTTCTTGTTGAAAAATTATTTTGTATTATGAATTTTAATTATATATATCGATAAAATATATTTGGATGGATAAATTTTGGCTCCATGGAAAATGATTTGAAAATGACCCTACTCCCTCTTTTGTATGCTTTTTTCCCTTTTGTCCCCTTTCTTTGTTTTAATTGGAGGCTTTTTTTTACTTTATTTTTAAGTTAAATGACAAAAATATCCTTCCTAACCATTTTTGATTTCCCATTATAGGTAACAAATCTCCGTTGCGGGGGTATGATCCTCTGCACCGCAATCAACCATTGCCTATGTGACGGCATCGGGACCGCTCAATTTTTACATGATTGGGCCCACTACACCGTGGACCCCACTATCACTTTGTCAATCAGGCCGTTCCACTCTCGCCACGTGTTAAAACCCCGTGATCCGCCACAAATAACCTCCGTACATCAGGCATTTACGAAAGTACCCGTTGATGCTCGAAATCCCCAATTTGGCCTCAACCTTCACCAATATTTACAATCTCAACCTGTTTCCCCTGCCTCTATTACCTTTTCACCGTCCCAAATTCTTCACTTGAAAAGACAATGTTCTCCCTCGGTAAAATCCACCAGCTTTGAAGTCCTAGCATCTCACACGTGGCGATGTTGGGTAAAATCCTTGAATTTACCATCTTCTGTTAACGTGAAACTCTTGTTTTCTGTTAACATTAGGAAGACGGTAAAACCAGAATTACCACAAGGGTATTATGGGAATGGATTTGTCCTAGGTTGCGCGGAGGCACCAGTTAAGCAAGTGGTGAATGGTAATTTACAAGACACGGTAAAATTAGTGCAATATGCTAAGTCCGAATTAACAAACGATGCGGTAAAATCAATCGTTGATTTACTAGAGGATAAAACGGTAAAAACTAATTTATCGACTAGTTTGGTAATTTCACAGTGGTCGAGATTGAGCTTGGAAGAGGTAAATTTTGGAGAAGGTAAACCAATTCAAATGGGACCATTAACAAGTGATATTTACTGCTTGTTTTTACCGTCATTGGGTGAAATTGATGGAGTTCGAGTATTGGTTTCTGTGCCAGAAAATGTTGTGAAGAAATTTGAATATTATATGAAGGAACTTTGGGAGGTAAATGATGTTAATGCAGATGTTATCAAAGGCCATCTTCAATATGAAAATCATAAAATGATTTCTGCTTGAATTTAGAAAAATAATATTTATTTTCTAATTTTGATTTTCCTTTTTCTTTTTATGTGTTTTCTAGTAATTTGTCAGTTACGTAGAAGATGTATGTGTATTAAGCAAAGATGTATGTGTATTAAGCAACGATGTAAACAACTTTCGTCTTTTGTTAAAAGATAATGTGAATGCGATGATATTCTACGTCCATTCATTTTCAATGTTTTAGAAGTTTAAAAAACTTGTAGCTTATTTGGTCAAATTTTTAAGAGGTTAAAGAAAGATTTTTTTTTTTTCGTTATGAAAAAACAAATTGGAAAATAACTTATCCTAGCGAGCTAAAAAATGGTAAGTTGAGATTAGTTAATTTGTCCTCACAATGGTATATGATTGATTGTTTTGATAACTTTCACCTCATGAAAGCTATTTTTTAAAGTTGAGTTATGCACAGGCAAAATTTCTATTTTTTTTATCATAATATTAAAATCAAAATATTATCAATTCATGATTTAGTAAATCATGTTTCCATCTTATATTTCAATGCTCTAGGTAAAAAACATGGACAATCCTGTGTATTCGATATGATGGTGTTGAAGTTCCGTTCTCCTTTGGATATCAGGAATGAGAGGACGTCCGAATATGGATCGAACTGGATTATATTAATATACTTATATAAAAAAATAAATTAATAAAGCATGATTACTTTGTTGCTGAGTGCTATTATATCATATTCAACAATTGCATAAATGATAACAATAAAAATAAAAAGTTACTAATATGACTTGGACAATCTTCACGTTTCAAACAATTTTTCAAGTTGAATCAGACTAAATCATTTATTTAATTATTATTACTCCATTTATATTATAGTGGAGCCACGTATATTTAAGAGAGCCAAATTGGCATACTTCTTTATAAATTAATATGTTTTACTGAAAAGTTTGCTATCAACACATATCTTATCATAGTATAAAAGATATTCTCATTTCACAAAATAACTTTAATTTGGATTACTCCCAATAGCCGTTCCTTATCCCTTGTATTTTGATGTTAAGAAAGATAAGGATTATCTATGACAATATTAAACTTTCAATGATGCTATTCCTTTTATTGGTTATTTATTTACTATAGTAATAAATATTTCCTTTGTCGAATGAATCAAGGTATATTAGATTAGATAAATCTTATCAATTGACTTTGTTGGTCATTCCAGATAATCTTTTCATGAATTTCTTTTTCTATTCTTTTTTTTTTGGAATAAAAAAATATATTTTGTAATTTTACATAAAGTTATTTTTAAAAAAATAAAAGAAAGAAAAGCTCCACCAGACAAGGGGTATATTTTCCGGTTATTATGTGACAAGATTCTTATTTTTCGCATAAAGGTGAAACCAATTTGTCCTACATACTCAATTATTTTGAAAAATCATATTTTTATGTATACTTTTTGCTCTATTATTTTACTTTTTTATGTACAATTTTTTCATAAAAGTGGTTCATACATGGACATGGATATCTATTGCCATCATGAAGTGTCTTTATTGATCCAACATTTGAAGTAATGTGTGCACAGTATTAGAAAACATAATTCACTAAATAAAAATATTTTCTCTAATTATTTAATTTTTAAAAATAAAATGTATAGTTATATATTTTAACATATGATATTTAAATAATAGAAGTCTTGAATTTAAATATTATCGTCATCCACTATTAAAAAATATTTATTCAATTTATGAAAAAAAGGGTTATTTGTTAGAAATATGTTGAGAGCATAATTATAACTAAATAAAAATATACTCTCCAATAACTTGATTTTACGTAAGAGAGTATATGAGGACATGTGTTGAAAATATAATTAAATAAATAAATCTATTCTTTCTAATAACTTGAGCTTATAGAAAGAATATGTTGAAAATATACAACAATAATAACATATTCAGTGTAATAGCAAAAATGGTTCTGCGGAGGGTAAAATGTACGTAGACCTTACCACTACCTCATAAGTTATAGAGATAGAAAGTCTATTCCCGAAAGACCCTCATTTCACAAATATCATTTCCAGAAGCAGAAAATATTAGATGAAACAAACGACTAGACCGGAAAGTAAATGATAATTTATAAAGATAATAAAAGTAACAAAAATAAATAACGGACGATAACAACACAATATATAATCACACGACTGCCTCTACTAACCTACTATATCACAAAATCAGACATTATTATACCCTAATACGCGACCGCAAATCCTTTCTAGCTAAGATCATGTCCTCGATGATACGAAACTGCATCATATCCACACGTGACCATATGTCTGTTCCATAAAAAAAAGTTTTGAATTCTTAATTTATCAATGAACATTTAATTTATTACTAGAGTATGACTTATCACTAGCGTGTGACTTGTCGAAGCTATATTGATATAATACTCCTATTCATTATCATTAATATTAAAGTAGCCAGTAAATACAATGCATCTCTGCCATTTTTTAAAAGAAAAAAATAATAAGAGGAGGGAATTAATTGGAAAATTTTAAAGATGCACCACTTATACAAGTTGCCTTTCTTTTATTTATTTTTCAAATTTATCTTTTCCAATCTCAACTATGTCAATGGCATAAATGGAAATAAAATTGAGTGGCAAACTGAATCATTATATTTGGTCAATGACCAATTGTTCATAAAACGAATATTGAGTTAATTATATATAGTTGCTAACTTCATTATATTAATATACTTATATAAAAAAATAAATTAATAAAGCATGATTACTTTGTTGCTGAGTGCTATTATATCATATTCAACAATTGCATAAATGATAACAATAAAAATAAAAAGTTAGCTTCCAAAATACAATTGCATAAATGATAACTATAAAAATGAATAGTAAGCTTCCAAAATTGATAAGTATGGGATTTGGAAGCATATATATTCATATATATGCTTTTTCTTTATTTTAAGAATAATTTTACAATCTAACAATTTAATCTGATGTCCGAAAATATAATTAATCTTTACTTTTTACAAATTTAAGTGATTATGCATTGAGTGATCAACATATAATTTTATCGTATATATTTTGGGTGTAAATCAACGACTATTACAATTAGATAAGTGAATTTTTTTTTGATTGATTTAAAATTATAAAAATTTCCTAATAATGAATAATTAACTAAATTGGAAAATTAGACACCTTTAATGCCATTGATTAGCGTTGAAATAAATCATTGAAAACCTTATCCCTTGAACATGCCAATCAATTAATTATAATTTTAAGCTTCAAAAAAATTTTAAAATGTGAAGTTTGACCTAAATTATGCAAAACGAACACATTATCTTGTCAGAAAAAGGAGGTTCTTTTGTTCAAGATGTCAAAAGAATCAATGCACATTTATAATTGGTTAATCAAAGATAAAATTCCTTTTAATCTTTTTGCTTAATTAAATAATTAAGGGGAAACCAATTAGATATTAATTAAAAGTCAATAGCATGATGAGAAAAAGTAGAAAACAATGATGCATGGGAGTCTAGTGTTTCATTAGTGGGTCGGTAGTTATATTAAAAAGTGATATTATGCTTAGTACAATTGTGAGATATATTAAAAAATGTCATAATGAATTATACTATATAGTTCTTAAATGAATTATAATGAGCATAATATATATTATACTATATAATATAATAGAATATAATCATATCTACTAGGCCACGAGTCCACAACTAGACTTACTTTTTAGATCCACATGAAAGATACTCATAATCTAGGATTCCAAAACACTCGCGCATGCTCTCATTATTTTGAGTGTAATTTGACATTTCTCGCATTTCATTTTTGTCGATCGGAGGTAGTGAATACTCGATAACAATAATAATATATTTACTGAAATTGTATAAGTGAGGTATGAGACAAGTAAAGTATACACAGACCTTATCACTATCTCATAGAAATAAAGAGTCTGTTTCTGAAAAACCCTCATCTTAGCGAATACTTGATAGATCAGAGTAATTAATATGCATGTAAATTTCTCAAAGTGTGAAGTAAGTTTATTCAAAAGTTTAAACCGGCCATAGTAATCATTTTTCTTTTTTTATTCGAGATTAAATATGTTTCGAGTCAAATCATTTGTAGTTGGTACTCATATTTGATCTGTACATAGTTTAGATATAGCGATATTGATACATATGTGATCAATTTTATATGTCCCCCTTTTTTTCAATCTTTCTCAATCAAAAATATTATTTTGAGTCCCATGATATTTTTTTATAGTTTCTGAAATGTGTATCAAATATCATGAGACATGTACATCGATCTTCAAATCACTCATATTTGATATACAAATCTTACTTTTGAATTGCATAGCCCCTACCATATCATAAATACTCCATCCATTCAAAAAAGAATTATCTTTTTTTTTGGTCTGTTTAAAAAAAATAATCCATTTTCTTTTTTATCAAAACATTAATTTCAACGTTCCACATGGCATGTTTAAGGCTACGAGATTAAAGGACATTTTGATACATTTAGCATAACTTTAATTAGGATCACAGATTAAAAAATCTTCTTTATTTTACCTTCGTATCAAATCAAACTATGTCTTTTTTTTTTTTAAACGGAGGAAGTATTTTTTAAGAAAATCCTTTTTGTCCCTATCACATTGACCTATTTGCTTCCATCATAATAACTATATTCAAACTTCTAATGCTATAGTTCAAATGAGATTTTATTTTTTTTATACTGTCGGTGTTTCTACCAACTTATATTGTCTTAACGAAATTATAACTTACCATTCTATGATATGCTAAATCATTTGTAACGACAATTTTGCCTTTGAGTGAAGGTAGAAGGTGACATCTAGGAAAAAAGAGAAAATGTTTAATTAAGAAAGAGAGTTGATAAATCTTGTCCAAATAATAATGGATAGGAAATTAAGCTAAAAATAGACGCTCAATATTAAGTGGAATTTACATAAATTATATAGTATAAAGAGTTAATTATCATTTTTTCATATTCTACTTCAATTTACAAAAATCCCTTAAAAAACATGGCAATTTGAATAATTAATTCAATAATTCGGATACATTAATTCAGTT
>DF360202.1:114080-145929 GCA_000787875.1 Solanum virginianum | reverse complement strand
TATATCTATATATATATATATATATATATATATATATATATATATATATATATATATATATATATTAAAATATAATTTTGCCAATTATAGTTATTTTGTACTACGTTTGACCTAATTTCCATTTTCACGGGATATGTAGGCATCGTAATGGCTCGGTCATATTCTCTGTAAATTTTTCTGATAAAAAATGAGGGTAATTTTTTTTATAATGTCAAAAAGTAAAAATAAAAAAGAGATTTCTTGTGTAAATATATATTTTCTTATCTAAATACGTAAGCGCCGTAATGACTCAGTCATATTTCCTGTATGTTTTCTAAAACATGAAGGGCAAATATATTTTAGAATGTTAAAAAAAAAGAGATTTCTTGTGTAAATATATATATTTTCTTATGTAAATACATAAGCGTCGTAATGGCTCGGTCATATTTCCCATAAGTTTTCTAAAAATGAGGGGCAAATATATTTTAGAATGTAAAAAAAAAAGAGATTTCTTTTGTAAATATATATTTTCTTATGTAAATACGTAGGCGCCGTACTCATAAGTTTTTCTAAAAATAAATGGAGGCAAATATATTTCAGAATGTCAAAAAATGAAGGATATTTCTTGTGTAAATATATATTTTTTATATAAATATGTAGCCAAAATGACTAGTCATATTTCATGTAAGCATTCCGTTTTATTACTTTAGAAAAGGGACAGTTTTTTTTAGGTTAAAAAAAATAATTATATTTTGAACAGGGATAAAATTTTGAGGACTTGTTTGTTGAAGTTGAAACAGGAACAAGATTTTGAGGACTTATTTTTTAGAAGTCCTCAAAAATTCTATCAAGATTGCACTCAAATGTCAGATTTACAAAACACCAACTAAGTATGTGCATATTCTTATTCTCGTATATTATTTTATATTCAATAGGCATCTTTCACTTTGTTTATCTTACATTTTTTTGAAAAAAAAAGAATTTTTTATTAATTTGAATAGTTTACCTTTAGTGTGATTCAATTTTTTTAATTGTTTTTGTTACTTTTATTTATATATATATATATATATATATATATATATATACATATACATACATACATTTAAATAAAAAAACTATACATTATCATATCTTCATGAACTACGCATACTTGATTCTCATTTATTTGAGATACGTAGATAACCCTTCTTGGATTTGATATTCATTTTTAAAAAAAGAAAAATGTCAAGAAATAATTTTGTGAACATCTTCTTAAAAGCTATATCTTTGATTGTAAAAAAAAAAGTTATATCTTTGATGAAATTAGGGCCATTACAGTTAGAAACATATAAATATTTGATAAGATGAAAATGATTGATTTGGAGTAAACCTATAGATTCTTTTGGTACCTCTTATTATATTTTTGTGATACTTGAAAATTCTCTTGCACGCATTTAAGGTAAGAATATACCAATTTTATAGTTTCAAGTACATTGTGTGGTGAGCATTACATTAAAATTCAATTGCATCGCATTGTTGATCTAGAGCTTGGCCTAAATGTTTGTTGAGGTGAAATTCTGAGTAATATTTGGTTTGAGAAGTAATCGTAGGCCTTCTTTGACCCATTTGTGCCTTTTTGAAGCCTACCAAGTGAGATTAATCCTTAGTTTTTCCCACTTTGAGCAAGAAATCATTTTCGTTGGACAGCCACATTTTAGCCATTACCCTTAGTGCTTACATGCACTATCTCTCTCTTGGCCCATCCTTCTTGAGTGTACAAAAAATATGCTATTTATGAGAGAATATTCACGCTTGAAATTGCCAAAAATAAAGATGCTAAGTTTCAAAGTTCAGACAAAAAAATGAACAAAAAAAAGTTGAAAAAAAAATTATTTCTCTACAAGGTTATTGAAATGGAATAAGAAAATATTTTTTTAAAAAAAAATTCAAAATCAGAAGAAAGAAATACAAAATGAAGCATCAAGTCCTTATCAATTGTTAAAAGCATGAATTTAGTGTGGCGATCAAGAAAGGATTTAGTCACTTTATCCCATATAAATATCCTATCTATCCCTAAGCCTACATTACAAACCCGTTACAAGTCCTACATGATCTCATTCCAAATGTTCTCACATCAGCGGAGACTTACATGAAGTTCAAGTATATGGTATCACAATTGCATTTGTTGAACATCCTTCTGAGTATGAGCGTATTTCGTGCTATCCTTAGATTAAATATTTTTGCATGTGTGAGAAAGGACTTTCTTTATGGTGAGGGCACTTGACACGTGAGGATTGGTGTAATTCAAAATCCTTGTTTGAAATAAGATGAACAAATCATGTTGATACTTAAGTATATTTGAGGTACCGCTTGAATCTGTAGGAATTACTTCGAATTCAATTTAAGTTGAAAAAAAAGAAAATTTTATGCATTTCTAACTGTTGGTATCAATTGTGGTCAAGATTTGACTATGTTTTTTACATTCTTTATTCTTTAAACTGAAAAAAAAGAAGCAAGTAACATTTTCTATAATAGTACCTTTCATAGATATTTTAGATTTTTTTTTTCTTATTTTTGATGTCCTATAAGTGTGATATGTTTATCTTATAATTACTTCATCAAATCATTCTTGAAAAAAAGAAGAAATTTCTATGCATTCCTAGTTGCTGGTATCATTCCGATCAAGATTTGATTATTTTCTTTACATTCTTCATTTTTGAGATAAAAAAGAAAAAGAAAACGAAAAAAAAGAGAAAAAAGCAAGGATTATTTGGGTTTTGGTCATGTACCTAATAGGATTTAAAAACTGGGGTGAAATCTTGAAAAAAAGACAAAATACAGAAGAAAGATGTCATTCGCAGCAAGGAAAGAGTGGAAATCATGACAATATGAGCAACTGAGACAGAATTTTTGAGAAAATTCTCAAAAATTCCATAAATTAGTGAGATTCTTTGATCAATAGTTTGAGATTTATCAAAAGATCTAACTGAGATAGAATTTTTGAGGAAGTCCTCAAAAATCCTATCAAGTACTGTCAGAAACTCGATAATCAGATTCAAATGGTCTCTATCATGACTAGAAGTGCAAAATCGACTCTAAGATCTCCAGCATCACTGGAAGGAAGTAGTGTCATCCTACAAACGAAGGTACATCATTTTCATATTGCATTACCATAGGTACTAATGCTCGTTCATATTTCACTTATTAATTTTTATTGTCATTGTATTCATTTTACATTGCATCATCGAAGGTGGTAGTATCATTTGCATTCATTCATATTGCATTGCCGATAGCGTTAATGCCATTCATATCTCATCCATTCATTTTCTGTTACCATTTATTTCACATCATTATCTAATCACCCCCAGAGGGCCATTTCATTTTTCAGTTACTCCCAGAGAGCCATTTTGATTTTTAGTTGCTCTCAAAGAGCCATTTCATTTTCCAGTTTCTCTCAAAGAGCCATTTTATTTTCCAGTTGCTCCCAGAGACCCGTTTTGTTTTTCAGATGCTCTCAGAGAGCCATTTTACTTTTTAGTTGCTCCTAGAGAGCCATTTTATTTTCCAGTTGCTCCTAGAGAGCTATTTTATTTTCTAGTTGCTCCCAAAAAGCCATTTTATTTTCCAGTTGCTCCTAGAGAGCTATTTTATTTTTCAGTTGCTTACAGAGAGCCATTTTACTTTCCAGCTGCCCTAGAGGGCCATTTCATATTCATTCATTCATATTCATTGCCAAGAGAGCCATTTCATATTCATTGTCGATAGATCCATTGCATATTTCATTACCGAGAGAGCCATTGCATATTTCATTGTCGAGAGGGCCATTCATGTTGCATTCAATGAATCATATTTACTTGTCTTACCAACTGAGATGCATTTTATCCTGTAGGGATCATTTTATATTCACCCTACCGATGGGCATACATTGGCATTGCTTTCAAGGGTCATCTTCATTCGTCCTGTCAATAGACATGCATTTTATTCTGTATTGATCATTGTTTTCATTTGTCTTACTGATGGATGTACATTCATATCCAATGGACATACATTCATAGCCTATCAATGGATCTTATTTGTGTTTTCAAAGGACTCATACCTTGCTGCAGAAATCAGATAAAGATTGTCGACATGCATTGAAAAAGAATGACAAAAGTACTGAAAGTGATGCTACTACTTCTTTAATTTTGTCTCTATTAATAAAGTTGTCTTAATCTTTTCGAGAACATCCAAGAGGATGCATTCTCATGTTAAGTCACAGGTACAAATCAGGTCAACAAAGTTGCAACAATGTGATTCTCTTAAATTTAGGAGCAACTTCCACTGTAGTTAACACACTCCTATTGAAGATCACATGTTTAGAGAAAATTGGGTTTGTCAAGTTTCTTTGTCCACTATCTCTTTCATCGATCATATCCAAAGAAAGGGACAGCTGTTGATACCCAATTTTGGCCCAACACTTTAAAAAATTCACATTTTTAAAGTTGAATTCTAAATAGCTTAAAAATATATTTTTGGACGATCTTAGGTTAATTTTGATAACTATTCATATTTATTTATTGTTATTATTTTATATTAGAATTTTAGTCAATTTGTGGTTCAATTAAATTCCTAACCCAATCTCATTTTAGTTCAATTCGAATATCCATTTTTTAATTTAGATCCTACATTCAAGACTCAATCTCAACCGCTCAATCCTACGGTTGAGATCAAACCATTATTTCTCCCTATATATATTCTCACACACCCCCAAACCCTAAAATATTTTCATTCTCTCCCCCTAAAGAAACCTTAGCCTTCACTCTCTCACAACACCCAAATAATCTCCCATTCTTTTTCATTTCTCACCCTAAAACTCCATTAAATCAGTCCCCAAAGCCCCAAAAATAAACCTGAAAAAGCAGCTGAAAATCCACTAAATTAGCCCCATTTCGCCCATTTTTCGACCAAACCAACCACCAAAAACCCTACCCAAACTAGCAATAAACTCGACCAAATACTCCATTGAAACAACCACTAATCATCACCCAAAACTCCGACAAATCAACCCCAAACCATCACAAAATCAACCCCTAAACCACACCTCCACCACTATCAATAAAACCACTTCTCCACCATAAAAGCTCCCAAAATTTCACCCCTATCCCGTCACCAAAAACCACCATGAAGCACCCCTAAAATCCCATCGTTTTTCCTTGCCAAAAGAAGAAAAATCAGTGAACTCGAACCCCCTTTTTCGGGCAAGAGACAGTAGCAAAACGAACTCTGGCAAAACACAAAACCACCACCAACATCAAGTAGTAGCAAATCCAATGAACAATGGCGACAACAACCCCATGACCAATTCTAAACTTCATTTCCAATAAAGCTACGGCAGCTCCGGTAACCTCTTCTTGGTAATTTATTATTTCATTTTGTTTTTCTATCAATTACTTTTGTTATTTTAATATGAACAAAAATTGGAAGTCAGACGCAGTTTAAGCATCTATGTTGACACTTTGTCCTTTATTTGGTCTTATTTTCATGCTCTTGCAAATATAGATTGAGTTTGTGATTTATCTTGGCATAAGTTTTAAATATACATTGTTTTTTTTTTAAATTTCTCTTGATCTATTAAAGTTGGTGGTATGCATTTTTAATTGTTTCTAGATAGATGTGGTGCTATTTAGTTGTAGAGTGATTATTATTATCATATTATTATGTTATTGCTGCATGTTAATTTACTTTTTATCATTTATTTAACTGTAACATTAATTTTGTATTATGCAATATATAATAAAATTGGCTGATGAAAAATTTATCCATTGGATTTTGAGGCCTCTCCTTTCAAAAAGACGGAAAAAATTTATTTTGTTTAAGTTCATGCCCATCGTTTGTGTAAAATTGGCCAATGAAAAATCTATCCATCGGATTTTGAGGCTTCCCCATTCAAAAGGACGGAAAAAGTTAGTTTATATTCATATTTGTTACATGTTAAAATTAAAGTTTTCTAGTTTAAGTTTGTTATTCACTAAACCTGGCCATTGACGAATCTATCTGTCGCATTTTGAGGCCTCCCCTTTTAAACAAGATGAAAAAATATAATTTAGGTTCATATTTGTCACGTGCTAAATTTAAAATATTAGTTGTAAATTATTCAAAATTAAGTAGTTCATAATTGAATTAATTATTTTCCTTAATTAATTTTAAAAGAAGCTCATTAATTCATATATTTTAATTTGTCAAGTATTTTAAATTAAATTTCCATATTTTATTTGGCCCCAGATATTTTTTCGACCCCGTGTATTTTCTTTTTTTTTCTTACTCTAACTTTTTCTTTTTCTCTTTTTGACTTTAACTTCTTTTTTTTTTTTTTTTTTTCTGTTTTTGACTTTCTTTTTCTTTAAATAGGACCGACGTATTCATGTATTATTTGTCGAAATTAGCTTATGAAGAAATTACTATTGATTTCCAAGGTCTTTCATGTATATACAACGGATGCTATCTTTAATTATCATTTTTACTTTTTTATTTATTCATTATTGTATATATTATTGACATGTGTCGGATTTAAGACATCCCTCATGTCATTATTCATTTTATTGTTTGTGTATATCTTGTGATTATTATACTTATGTTGTATTTTGTATCTCCTCCTCAAATTGAAAAAATGAGTTCAGTCGGGACCCACAGTTGTGGATTCTGAAGGATGCTAATACCATCCCTTCGGAATAACTTGAACCCTTACCTAGAATTTTGGTTCGCAGACTATTTTTTGTAAATAATTAATTGATTTCCTAATTATCCTTTAAATTAGGTGGCGATACTAAGTTAAATTATTTTTACTAAAATCAAACACCTTTCATTTAAATTATTTTAATTATTTTTTACGAGTTGTTGCGATGTTGCGCCTTTGGGATGTTAAAATGTACTACTTCTTTAATTCACGTAATTCTGTCGGGGCCATTCTATATGGAGGGATGAAAATAGGTTGAGTGCCTGGAAGTAAGTCAATACCAAAATCTACTTCTCATTCTGGAGGTAAACCTGGAAGATCTTCAGGGAACACATCAACAAATTCATTCACTATTGGAACTGATTGAAAAGTTAGTGATTCTGCCTCCATATCCATCACTCTAACTAGATGACATATATATCCCTTGGATCATCTTTCTTTCCTTAAAATAAGAGATAAACTTATCCTTTAGTGCCCCAATGTTGCCTTCCCATTCAAGAACTGCCTCATTTGGAAAGTGAAAGTACATTCTCTTAATTCAGCAATCCATGATGGCATAGCAAGAAGATAACCAATTCATACCTATTATATGTCAGGACCCAAACCTAGGGTCTAGACGTGACACGACGCATGGGGAACCGAAAGGGACCTCAAGCAAGCCTCTTAGCACATCATTACACATCCTTGGTCGCAGAAGTAATAAAATGACAACAAGAGATAGTGAATATGGATAAACGGGGCTAAGAGACATCTTTCATAACATACACATCAAGAGTCAAAGCTCATAGCATTATACATAACATGTCCAACAATACCTCAATGATAGAGATAAGAGTGGGGGCCAAGACAAGCAACTTGGCTCACCCTCATAGTCAATACATACAAAAAAGAAAGATAGTCTTAGTACATAGCACGAGATCATAGATATTATCCCTGGATTAGAGGACTCACCAACTAGCTTAAGAGAATTCGTACTAGCAACATGGAGGAAGAGGATGATCAATCGGAACTCCTGTTTCTACATAGTGAAATCATGTTGGCATAAAGTATGTGTTAGTACGTTTGAATATACTAAGTATATAGGATACAATGCAACAAGAGATAAGCGACACAATCAAAATCCATAAGCGTAGGCAATAAGTAGTATATAACAATATAGTATGCATGGAAGATGCTTGAATTAAATCATGCTTACATAGAACATATACATGTGTAAGGAGAGACCATTATTAGTGAATATACAAGGCCTACCATCTCCTTGGAGAGGCGAATGAGGTACAAACCCCTCAACATGATTATCGAGGTACAAACCCCTCGACATATTTTCATGGGCGTACCACATCCCAAGTGAGGCGATCAAGGTACGAACCCCTCAACATGGTTATCGGGCCTACAACCTCCCGAGTGAGGCTTGGTCATTTCCCCATGCTATAGAGATAATATCATATACATACATTTCTTTCATCATCATATAGTTATTCAACTAATAAGACATGCATTGGGCCTTCAATTCCTCAAGAAATCATAACCGGATATTTTATCAAACAATTGATCGGTGTGTAGTGCTAGTGTAAAATCATGGAATTCAAGAGTGGAATCATGCTATAAAATTCAGTGTGAAACCATCAATAGATACTTGGTAATACCCTCAAACAATATACATTGAAACTCTTCATCAAATCTCACAAAATGGATCTTAGATTCATAGCTCAGAACATGCTAAAACAATCACAAGTTCATGAAATCCCAACATAGTGTGCAGTGAAATTCATAATAAATAAGGCCCATAAGTAAATCAACTTTAGATCATGCAATTTTAGGTAAAGTAAAGCTTGGGCATCATGGGTGAAAGGAGCCCATGAAAGAAACCCATATACCTTGACTTTGGAGAATCCTTGAAGAAGATTGGAAATGGAGACTTGAAGCTTGAATGATAAGATCCGGATGAGTTTTGGGACATGAAATGTCGAGTGAAATATGAGTCTAAGTGTTTTAGTGAGTATTAGGGAATGTCTTGTTTTATATGAAGGTAAAATTTGGTTAAGTATAGGTATTTTGACGCATGGGAATACTTAGGCCCAAGACCCAAAAGTCTTGGGCTGAGATAGAAACTGGCATCCAAAAATACATTATAGCGCGCCCTTGGCGCGTCGCACTAGGGGCGCGGATGCACACTAGAAATTGCATTTTTGCAATTTCTAAATTTTGCTACAGTTGCATTTTTGCAATTTCTAAATTGGGGTTAGACCCATTTCCCTATTAATTTGACCCTATGAATAAGAATATGAAGTCAAATTTTTGATATCATGCACGGATTTTGAGATATATAAAAATTATGATTTCATGCACTTTCGAGGCACATTTTCGGGCAATTTTTGGGGTCGTTTCAATATCTCCCCCTTGGAAATATTCATCTCCGAATGTCAAAGAAATGCATATGAGAGACGTAAACATGACAATTTCAGCCTACATAAGGATGCAACAATGCACTTAAACATCATTTCAAAAATCTCAACATAAGTGTAAAATCATCATGAACTTTGTCAATATAAACATAAATGCATTCTTCACTTATCTATCCAAAATATGAATCAGAACCTCTTCATAAGTCAAGTTGTCTTCAACACCACCCACAATATTAGGGTCTCCCACACATTTCCTCAACATGGATACATGAAAGACGGGATGAACCAAATCAATCTCACTGGGCAATTTCAACTCATAAGCCACCTTGCCAGTCCTCTTTATTACCCTATAAGGACCCACATATCTTGGACTCAACTTGACCTTTTTACCAAAATGAACCACACCCTTTATGGGTGATACCTTCAAATAAACCCAATCACAAATTTTGAATTCAAGATCTCTTCTTCTCACGTCAGCATAGGACTTTTGACAACTTTGTGCTGTTTTCAACCTTACCTTCTGTATAACATCCATGACCAGATCCAAACCTAATAAAGCCACTTCCCCAACTTCAAACCACCCAACTGGTGATCTACAACGCCTACCATAGAGGGCCTCAAAAAGAGTCATACCGATGCTAGAATGATAGCTATTGTTACAAGCAAACTCAATCAACAGGAGATGATCATCCCAACTACTTCTTAACTCCAAAACACAAGCCCTAAGAATGTCCTCAAAAGTTTGGATAGTTCTTTTGGCTTGGCCATCCGTTTGAGGGTGGAAGATCGTACTAAATTTAACCTTTGTACCAAGACACTTTTGGAAGGACCTCCAATAATGTGAAGTGAATTGAGCACCACGATCCGATATGATAGACAAAGGCACCCCATGAAATCTCAGCAACTCATGAATGTACAATTTAACATAATCTTCAGCCCCATATGCAGTCTTAATCAGTAGAAAGTGAGCTGATTTTGTCATCCTATCAACAACAACCCAAATTGAATCAAAACCCTTTCTAGTCTTAGACAACCCAACCACAAAGTCTATGTTAATCACTTCCTATTTTCAAGTAGGAATCTCTATGTCTTGGGTTAAGCCACCTGACCTTTGGTGTTTGGCTTTGCCTTGTTGGCAACTATGACAACTGGAAACAAATTTGGCAATGTCTTTCTTCATACCTCCCCACCAAAACACATCCCTCAAATCCCTATACATTTTGTAGAACCAGGGTGAATAGAATAGGATGAACCATGAGCCTCATCAAGAATCTTTTCTCTCAAGCCATCAACACAAGGTACACACAACCTGCCTTGGTGTACCTAAGGGCACCATCTCCTCCTTGGAAGAAAACCTCCACCTTCCCCTCTTTCACCAAGACCTTCAATTCTAACAAGGAGGGATCAAGATCTTGCTTTAATTTGCTTTCACCTCATCAATCAAGGAAGACTTTGAACCATCAACAACCACAATGCCACCATTGTCCATCTCTTCCAACCTAACCCCCAATCTAGCCAATTGATGGACCTCTCCCTTTGCCACCATCATCAACATAAGCTAGGCTACCCGTAGACACCCTACTCAAACCATCCACCACAACATTAGCTTTACCGGATGATAATACACACTCATATCGTAGTCCTTAAGAAGTTCTAACTATCTTGTTTACCTCAAGTTGAGATCTTTTTGAGTGAACACATATTGGAGGCTCTTATGATCGGTAAACACATCAACATGCACCTCGTACAAATAATGATGCTAAATTTTTAAAGCAAAAACCACGGTGGCAAATTTAAGATCATAGTCAATCAAGTGGGGAGCATATTTAGAGAGTTGATTGAAGTTGAGGGCATATTCCCTCACACTCATAGTCCCTTGTCTCAAATTTATAAATTCCACCATCTTGGCCTCCCTACGTTCAAGAGGTAAGAATCAAATGAGAAAAACCGCCTTGAATTCCTCCCGAAGCACCACATTATAGTGACAAGATAGGAACAAACACAAGCTTGTCTTTCAAAGTTTAGAAGCTCTTTTTACACTCGTCGGTCCGCACAAACTTAGCCTTCTTTTGAGTCAATTTAGTCATAGGAGAAGCGATAGAAGAGAACCCATTCATAAATCTCCGATAGTAACCTGCTAAGCCTAAGAAGCTTCTAACTCCGATGGGGTCAATGGTCTAGGCCAATTTCTAATCACATCCATCTTTTTAGGATCCACCTTAATACCATCCGCTAACACCACATGACCTAGAAAGGAAACTTCTTTCAACCAAAATCACACTTCTTTTATTTAGCATACAACTTCTCTTCCATCAATCTTTGCAACATTACCCTCAAATGAGCCATATGCTCCTCTTCACTATGAGAATAGATTAAAATATCATCGATGAAGACCATAACAAACAAATTAAGGTAGGTTTTAAAGACCCTATTGATAAGATCCATGAAGATAGCCGGTGCATTGGTCAACCCAAAAGACATCATAACAAACTCATTATGCCCATACCTAGTCGGAAAGCCATCTTGGGAATATCACACTCCCTCACCTTCACTTAATGATACTCAGACCAAAGATCAATCTTAGAGAAGTGGCTAGCCCTTGCAATTGGTCAAACAAATCATCAATTCTTAGAAAAAGATATCTATTCTTGATGGTGACCTTATTAAGTTGCCGGTAGTCAATACACATTCTAAGATACCCATCCTTCTTCTTTACAAACAATACCGATGCACCCCAAGGTGATTGACTAGGCCTAATAAAACCCTTCTCCAACAAGTCCCTCAATTGCTCCTTCAACTCCTTTAACTCCATTGGGCCATACGGTAAGGGAGAATAAAAATGGGTTGAGTATCGGGGAGGAGGTCTATACAAAAATCTATTTCCCTTTCGGGAGAAATATTGGGAAGGTTATTTGAAAAGGCATCAAGAAACTCATTTACAACCAGAACCGACTCTATGGGAAGTACTTTGGACTCCACATCCCTAACCCTCAAAAGATGATAAAGACACCCCTTAAAGATCAATTTACGGGCTTTAATGCAAGAGATGAACCTACCCTTGACTACCACATCATGACTCTCCCACTCAAGGATGGTTTCATTTGGAAATTAGAATTTGAGCCTATGGGTTCTACAATCAATGGAGGCATAGTATGCGTACAACCAATCTATACCAAGAATGACATCAAAATCAATCATATCCAACTCAACAAGATTACAAGGAAATGTTTTATGCAAGATGCAAATGGGATAATTTCTATAGACCCTTCTAACAACAATAGATGCACCAATAGGAGTAGACACCTCATATGGCTCACACAACTACTCAGGCTCAACATGAAACCTTTTTGCAATAAGAGGAGTAACAAAAGAAAGAGTGTCACCGGGTCTATCAATGTATAGACATCAAAATCAAAGATTTTTGACATACTGGTGACGACATTGGGCACCTCATCCATAGAACATGTACATGTGTAAGGGGAGATCATTATTTGTGAATATCCAAGGCCTACCACCTCACTAGAGAGGCAAATGAGGTAGAAACCCCTCAACATGGTTACCCGAGCCTTCATCAACCTCTTGCCTCCCATGTAAAGCATAAAATTGATTGTGCCTTGGGGCACCTCCTTAAAGACCACCTTTCCCAAAAGGAATCGCATTAGCACCTTGTGGAGAACCTCCTTACCTTTGTTGTGATTTTGAGGTCAATCTATCACCTTATGCCCAACTTTCCCACAACCATAATAAGCTTTAGTATCCCTCATGCACGAGCCACTATGACCCCTACCACATTTTGGACACCTACCATTAGGAACTACACCCCCAACACCTTGGTCCCTTGGAAATTCATTGGCAACCCTCTTCTCAAATGCATGAGAAGACCTTTGGCCTTGATGGAATAGGTCACCCTTTCGGCTTTGGAACTTTCCCTCAAAATGAGCCCTCTTGGCCTCATGATCCCCTCTCTTCCTCAAATTCTCCTCCTCCATTTGTTCAGCATAGGTCATTAAATGGGACAAGTCTATGTTACTAATCAACATAGTGGACCAACATTCCTCACTCACCAAATCAGAAAAACCCATCATAAACTTGTTCATTTTAGACCTTAGATCGTCAATCAAGTGGGGAGCATATTTAGAGAGTTGATTGAAGTTGAGGGCATATTCCCTCACACTCATAGTCCCTTGTCTCAAATTTATAAATTCCACCATCTTGGCCTCCCTACGTTCAAGAGGTAAGAATCAAATGAGAAAAACCGCCTTGAATTCCTCCCGAAGCACCACATTATTGATTCCCTTATCCTTCTTCCATTAGTTGTACCATATTTATGCTACCCCTTTGAGTTGATAGGACGTCAACTTCACCTTATCTTCTAACCTCACATCTATGATAGCCAATACCTTGTAGACCTCATCAATGAATTCTTGAGGGTCCTCATTTACCTTAGACCCATATAATTCCTGTGGATTCATCCTCATGAAGTCTCTCACCCGGATGCCAAAGTAGGAGCATGAGGGGCTTGGGCCCCTTGATTGGCTTAATTAACCACAACTTGTGCATGCAAAGTGAGAGCATCTGAAAGCTCACCATGAGCTGGTTGTTCCTTCGGTGTACGGGCTCTTCTTTCTCTTGTGTTAGACATGATCTAGCATAGCAAGGAATAATTATTAGGGGGAAACCTTACCTTAACTTCTATAGCATGACATAGAGTAAGAAAAAGGGAAACATTTCCTAAAAAATCTCATAGCTTCTTACTCATAGTTGTGGTGCATAGCACAACCATGAATAAGACTCTAATCGAAGTAGTGTCTTGGATGGCAAGGACTATTAACAACCTCGTAGCTCTGATACCAAGTTTATCATGACCCAAGCCTAGGGCCAAGATGTGACACAGTGCATGGGGAACCCAAAGCAACCCAGAGCAAGCCTCTTAGCACATCATTACACATCCTTGGTCACGAAAGTAATAAAATGACAATAAGAGATAGTGAATAGGGATAATGCGGCTAAGGGACATCTTTCATAATATAAACATCAAAAGTCAAGAGAGAGTGAAAGCTCATAGCATTGTACATAACATGTTTACCAATATCTCTACGACAGATATAAGAGTCGGGGCCAAGATAAGTAATCAAGCTCACCCTCATAGTCTATTAATACATACCTAAAAGAAAGATAGTCTTAGTATATAATATGAGATCATAGATATTGTCCCCGGATTAGAGAATGCACCAATTAGCTTGAGAGAATTCGTACTAACCATGTAGAGGAGAAGGATGATCAAGCAGGGCTTCGGTTCTTACATGATGATATCATGTAGGCATAGAGTATGCGTTAATACATTTGAATGTACTAAGTATGTAGGATATAATGAAACAAGAGATAAGCGACATAATCGAAATGCATAAACATAGGCAATGAGTAGTATATAACAAAATGGTATACATGGAAGATGCTTGAAGTAAATCATGCTTACATAGAACATGTACATGTGTAAGGGGAGATCATTATTTGTGAATATCCAAGGCCTACCACCTCACTAGAGAGGCAAATGAGGTAGAAACCCCTCAACATGGTTACCCGAGCCTACAACCTCCCGAGTGAGGCTTGATTATTTCCCCTATGCTATAGAGATAATAGCATATAAATATATTTCTTTTATCATCATATAGTCATTTAACTCATAAGACATACATTGGGCCTACCTCCTTACCTTTGTTGTGATTTTGAGGTCAATCTATCACCTTATGCCCAACTTTCCCACAACCATAATAAGCTTTAGTATCCCTCATGAAATCATAACCAAATATTTTATCAAACACTTGGCGGGTGTGTAGTGCTAGTGTAAAATCATGCAATTCAAGAGTGGAATCATGCTACAAAATTCAGTGTGAAACCATCAATAGGTACTTGGTAACACCCTTAAATAATATACATCGAAATCCTTCATCAAATCTCACAATAGATCTTAGATTCATAGCTCACAATATGCTAAAACAATCACAAGTTCATGAAACCCCAACATAGTGTGCAGTGAAATTCATAATAAATAAGGCCTACAGTTTTGGGACTTGAAATTTGGAGTGAAATATGAGTCTAAGTGTTTGAGTGATTATTGGGGAGTGTCTTGTATGATATGAAAGTAAAATATGGTTAAGTATATGTATTTTCATGTATGAGAACACTTATGCCCTAAAGTGTTGGACCGAGATAGAAACTGGCAGCAAAAAATATACTATAGCGTGCCCTTGGTGCGTTTCGCCAGGGGCGCGGATGCACACTAGAAATCGCATTTTTGTGATTTCTAAATTTTGCTATGGTGGCTCTTAAATTGGGGTTAGACCCATTTTTCCCTCAATTTGACCCTTGAATAAGAGTATAAAGTCAGATTTTTGATATCACGCATGGATTTTGAGATATATGAAGATAACGATATCGGGTACTTTCGAGGCACATTTTCGGACACTTTTTGGGGTTGTTTCATTATAATATCAAATTCCACCTTTCTAGCTCAATATTAAACTTCCCAGCAACTAGTAGAGTGATGTATGATAGTGTAGAACTAGGGTTAATTAATGTATATACATTATGCGAAAAGATGGAAAATACACCTGTGACCACATCGGGTGAAACTTCCTAATTTTGCCGACTCCCAAGAGCATAAGTGCAATTCTGGACTCCACTATAGCTAGTTGTCGCCTTAACACCTCTACCATGACCTGTGGTTGCTTACTGGCCCTTACCAAATTGAGAAGCTGATGATGATGATGTAATAACTAACCTAGTAGGTTGTGTTATATCGCCCATGTATCTTCTCGGGCAATCTCTCATCATATGGCCCGACATACCACACAATAACAAGCATCTGTCCCAACACAACATATACCTAAATAAATTCTCCCATATTATTTACAAGGCTGCCTAGGAGTCATTTGTTGACTTGCCAAATATCCTGTGGTCTGTGCACCTTGTACTTCATTTCTTTGACCAAACTAATTACTTCTAGACCCTTCAAGTTGTAGTGGAGCACTAGCTGTAGAGTAGGAGGATGATAGCCTAGGCCGTCTATTAAAAAACTGAGGCCTAAGATCACCTTTGGATAGCATAAACTGCCGCGTAGATCTGGCCCTCTTGGACTGCCCCCTTTCTAACTCTTGTGTCCTTCTCCTTTGCCTCTAATCCTCTAGTTTCTATGAAAAAGCTTTCATCCTCACTATATCCATGTCTTTATTCAAGGAAGCAATGGTAAAGTCCCTAACTAGATACGAATCTAATCTATCCACATATCGATGAACTCTATCTGCCATAGTAGTGTGATACCCCATAACTCTATGATCTTATATATCCATGTTTCAAGCCTCATTTGGTTAGGTTGGGGGTGTATTAGGTTTATGGAAGACTCCTAGTACCTAAACGAGTTCAAGACTTCCCTAAGAGTTGAGTTTTGGGTGATGGTTCATTTAGGTTCATGGGAGACTCCTAGTACCTAAACAAGTTCAAGACTTCCCTAAGAGTTGAGTTTTGGGTGATGGTTCATGCAAGGATCAACTTTAAACTAGCATAACTTTTACTACACTTGGAACTGGATGGCCCACGAAATGTAAAATGAAAGCCCCTTGAGTTAACTTTCCACACACTTGGTCTCATGTCATTTTGAGGTCGGATGAAGGAGTTATGATCATTTTTGTGAGACCCTCCCATGCAGTGATGTTACACGGGCACTTTGACGGGTAGTGCAGCCTTAGACAAACTGTTTGGATTGGTTGGAGTGAGAAAAGACCATTTTTTGTCTATGAAATGAAAATCCCATTGAGTTAGCTTTGTAACTCACTTGGTTTCACTTTATTCCGAAGTCGAATGAAGGAGTTATGATCGTTTTTGTGAGACCCTGTTAGGCATGGTGTCAAATGGACTGCTTGACAGCCAATGTGGCCTTTGACGGGCCATTGGCAGATGGGGTTGGAAAAGGCCATTTTTGGTACTAAGAAGGGTGACAAGGCTAGTGGAATGGGCTGTGTGGCTCACCACTAATCCTGGGGATGGCCACAAGCTGTGCCAAAGGAAGGTTGTTGGACTTGGGGAAAATGTGACTAAGGGTGGTGCCACGGGCACTATTGATGGGCCGTGTGGAGTGTGATGGCCCATAGAAACTAGATGTGTGGTGGCGTGCAACATTTGCTTATCTAAGTGAGGTGGGACGGACCATTGAACGGTCCGTGTAACACTACACGGTCTATGAAAGTGGTTTTCAAAATGACGTCGATGCCAACTTTTCTTCAAGTGTTACAATTGCAATTTTAAGGATAAGTCTTTTCTTTCAGGCACTCTAAACGACTCTTGGAGTGCCACATGGTAAGTCAAGCCTCCAGTGCGGCCACACTTTGCCAATTTTCCATCCGTTCACTGATAGCATTTTCGTAAATGCTAATTATTCTAATGACCCTTTTTGACTTCCTAGGCTATCTTAACCTTACTAAAAGACCTAAAAACTATTCCTAAGGACTCAATTTTACTACTCTCATCTCAATCACACTCCTAAATCCTCTCAAGAGCCCCCATCAAGCCCCAAATAAATTTCAAGGAAACCCAAGAATAAGATTGGATTCCAAGATCATTTCCCAGCCTCCATTCATCCCAATCTCAATTCCAAGCAACTCTAGACTAAGGTATGTGATGGGTTTCTTTACCCCTAATACCCAACCCTCTGTTTACTAAAATTGCATGATTTAAAGTTGATTTACAAATGAGTCTTGACTATTATGAAATTCGCTTCAGAGTAAGTTAAAGCTATGCAAAATTGTGATTGTTTGCTATGTTTTGAGCTATAAACCCTTGATCTATTGTAAGAATTGAGGAGGAATCTTGATGTATATTTCTTGAGGATGTTACAAGGTGTTGATTTATAGTTTTAGAATGGATTTTCTTGCATGATTTCATCTCTATATTTCATGGTTTTATACTAGCATTACACACCCTTTAAGTATTTGATAAAATATCTGGATATTGTTTCTTAAGGTATTGAAGGTCCAAAGCATGATATATGATATGATTGACTATATGATGATGAAATGAGCTTATATACATGATATACTCTATATATAAGTATTGCGTTAGACCATGCCTAATTCGAGGGGTCTAAGAATCTGGATAATCGAGATAGGGGTTTGTACTCATCAATCGAGGGAAGGGTTCATACTTCTCTACCTAGGTGATGGGGTGAAATTATCACTAACCGAGATAAGGGTTTGTACTCATCAACCAAGGGAAGGGTTCGTACTTCTCCACCTAGGTAATAGGGCGGCATTATCACTAACCGAGATGGGGATTTGTACCTCGTCAACTGAGGCAAGGGTTTGTACTTCTCAACCTAGGTAATAGGGTGGCATTATCACCAATAGAGTGAAGGGTTAGTACTTCACCACCTAAGTGATGGGGCGGCATCATCACAAACCTCAAGAGGTTTATACCTTGGAAGTCTAGCTTGGTCTATTCTTCACATATGATACCTTATATGAGCATGAGTTCAAGGGGTTTATACCTTGGAAGTCTAGCTTGGTCTATTCTTCACATATGATACCTTATATGAGCATGAGTTATTTAAGCATGTTTTACTTATGCATTATCCATACATGCCATCTTTCTATAATATGCTCATTGCTTATTGTTATGCATTTTGATTATGATGTCAATTTTTTGTTGCATTGCATCCCACATACTTAGTATATTCAAATGTACTGATACATACTCTTGCCTACATGATATAACTATGTAGAAACTGGTGCTCAAGTTGATCATCCTCCTCCTCCATATGGCTAGTCGGTGCTATTTCAAGCTTGTTGGTGAGTCCTCTATTTTGGGACCTTAGTCTGTGTTGCTATTATCTTTGTATTGAGATACTCTTTTATGTTCTATTGACTATGAGGGTGAGCCTGATAGCTTTGTCTTGGCCCCCATTCTATCTATGCATTTAGAGGTGTTTGTTGGACGAGTTGTGTATTTATGATATGAGCTATGACTCCTTGTCTTTGATGTTTTGGCAAGCTATCCCTTAGCTTATTATTCTTTTTGCTTACTTTATGCCTTTTATATGCTTTCAAGACCAAGGATGTGTATTAACAAGTTAAGAAGCTTGGTTGGAGTTTCTTCGGGTTCCCCATTCGCCGTGTCACCTCTAGGCCCTAGGCTTGGGTCGTGACAAACTTGGTATCAGAGCACTAGGTTGATAGATCCCCAGAGTCCAATGCACCGCATCGATTAAAGTCCTATTCATAGTTGTGAAGCGCACAATGACTATGAATAAGAGGCTATGAGATATTTTAGGAAATGTTTCACTTCTTCATGATCCATGTCATGCGATAAAGTTAGATCTCCTAGGGCTTATTGGCTAACCCCTAACTGTTACATTGCAGGATATGTCTCAAGCTACCCAAGAAGATGCTCTGATGAATGCAGAGATTTGTGATGCTCTATGGAAGGTGGCCAAAGCGACGGCAAAATTAGCAACTCACCTCGATCAACAAATGGGTGCTCTTGAGATTTCTAGTGATGAGAGGGGAGGTAGTGAGGCCAAAAAGGCCTGTAATATGGGTAAGTTCTAAAGCTTTAAGGGGAGAAATAGAGGTGATATGGTGCCTTATGCTAGGTGCCCAAAATATGATCGAGGCCATGATGGCCCATGGTTGAGATGTATTAATGCTTGTTATGGATGTAGTAATATGTGTCACAAGCTAAAGGATTGTCCGTATGTTCGAAGGAAGCGTAAGGGTGCTCGACCTTTAGATCAAGGTGGTTGTATTGATCAAGTGGCTCAAGGAGGGGATGAGAAGCCCGATGCTATTACTGGTAGGTTGAAGTTTTCTTGGCTTTGTTGTGCATGTATCGTTATGTCTGGCATGCCACTATTTCTTATCTATTATTTTGGTTGCTAGTGGGGCTTCTTATGTGCCCAAGGTGTTATGTGTATCTTTGGTGTCTATTTTTTAGTTGTGTGTATTGTTACTAGAAGGTTTATAGGTGTTGATCTAGGTTTGTATTGCACAAGGTCTTGCTTTGTGGTTTGTTGGAGTTGGCATGGTGGATTTGGATATCATTGTAGGAATGGAATGGTTGGGTGCATGTTGTCTCTTCATAGATGGTAGGACCCATAGAGATAGCTCCTGATTCCCTGATGAGCCCGTCTTTGAGTGGGAGGTAGGTCCATTTCTTGTATTAAGGTACAATTGGGTTTCGAGGGGTTAAATTTGCTATTTTGTGAGAAATGAGGGTGTTGAACCTGAGTGTTTTGTTTATAGAATTATTGTTGGTGGTAGATGATGCTTTGAATGTCTTTTCTGATATTTTGAATTTTGGGGTAGTTTGGACTACTTGCATAGCATGTTTCTAATGAGTGTAGAACTCGTAAGGTTGTAATATGATGGGTAAGGATGGTTGATCTATTTGGTCAACTATAATGGGTTAGTTACTACTCTAAGATTGATCTTTGGTTTGGGTTTTGTCCTCAAGTGAGGATGAGGGTAGGTGATATCCCTAAATGTCCTTTTCAGACTAGGAATGAATATTTTGAATATTGGTGTAGTTATTTGGTTGGCTTATGCATCGGTTGTGTTTATAGGTTTCATGAATAGGGTCTTAAAACCCTACTTTGGTATATTTGTAGTGGTTTCTAGTGATGAGGTCTTGATTTATTTAGAGCTTGTGAATCATTTGGGGGATTGTTTGCTAAATATGGTAAGTGTGCTTTGTGGATAACAAGAAGGCGATTAGAATTCTTTAAGGATTATAATATGAGTGTGCTTTAGTTCTTTTTTCGGTAAGGCTAGCATTGTGGTTGGTGCTCTAAGTAGGGTTCCTATGGGTAGCTTAGCATATGTAGATAATGGTGGGAAAGAGGAGACTAGTGGATCCATCGGTTGGCTAGGTTGGAAGTAGGTTGAGGGAAGTTGGAAATGGTAGTATAGTGTCCTTGGTGATTCCGAATCTTCTTAGGTTAAGAGGTCAAGATTAGGCAAGGCCTTGATTCCGCCTTATTAGAGTTAGAAGTTTTAAGTGAGAAGATGATAGAGTGGAGGCCGTCTCCTAAGGGGGAGATGGTAGTTGTGGTGCCAAGTGAAATAGGTGTGTTTAAGGTTGACAATTGAGTTGAGGATTATGAGTCCTTATAGAGTGTAGAGGGAGGTTGGTAAGGTTGTATACGTTTAGGGATTCGCCTATGGATGTAGATATGGTTAGTTCGGTTCTTCATGCTTCTAGAAGGAGGTTGGTAAGGTTGCATAAGTTTGGGGATTTGCCTATGGATGTATATGTGGTTCGTTCGGTTCTTCATGCTTCTAGATGGATGGGATGTGTTGGTGACTCTAGTGCTATAGCACTCCTTGAAATTGTGGGTGATGTGGAGGACAAGTTGGCTTAAAGCAAGGTTCTGGTAGAGGTGTTTGATGGATGAGTAGAAAAGTTAGTTAATGAGGATGTGGTGTTCGTCAAGGCCCCTTTAGAATAATCGTCTATTCATATGTGTTTCTTGGGGAGCTTGTGTGGGCATGGAGAAGCAATATCCGTATCTCTTTCATTCTATTCAAGCTTATTGGCATATCAAGTCTTTTTTATGATTCCAAGTCTCAAGTTTCGGCCCTTATGTCATTACATGCATTCATGTTCAAGTTAAAAAGATTATGAGAATTTTGATGTACATGTTGAAATTTTCTTGGAAATCATGTTTATGTGCATTGTTGCATTCATGTTTGGGCTAAAGTCTTCATAACTACTTTCCTTATGTAGGTTTCTTTAACATTCGGGGATGAATATTCCCAAGGGAGGGGAGATATTGTGATACCCCGTAACTTTATGTTCTTATGTATCCATGTTTCAAGCCTCATTTTGTTAGGTTGGGGGTGTATTAGGTTCATGGGAGCCTCCTACTCCCTAAACGAGTTCAAGACTTCCCTAAGAGTTGAGTTTTGGGTGATGGTTCATGCAAGGGTCAACTTTAAACTAGCATAACTTTTAGCACACTTAGAACTAGATGGCTCACAATATGTCAAATGAAATCCCATTGAGTTAGCTTTCCAAGGCACTTGGTCTTACCTCATTCTGAGGTGAGATGAAGGAGTTATGATCATTTTTGTGAGACCCTCTTGTGTGCAGTGATGTCACACGGGCACTTTGACGGGTAGTGTTGCCTTGGATGAACTGTTTGGATTTGTTTGAGTGGGAAAATACCATGTTTTTCTAAGTCATAAAAATGGCTTTGAGTTAGCTTTGTAATGCACTTGGTTTCACCTTATTCTGATGTCGGATGAAGGAGTTATGATCATTTTCGTGAGACCCTCTTGGGCATGGTGTCAGACGGACTGCTTGATGGCCAGTGTGGCCTTTGACGGGCCGTTTGGGGTAGCTGGGGTTGGAATAGGCCATTTTTGGCATTAATTAAGGTGATACGGCCAGTGGCATGGGCCGTGTGGCTCACCACTGACTGTGGGGATGGCCACAAGGTGTGCCAAAGGAAGCTTGTTGGACTTGGGGAAAATGTGGCTAAGGGTGGTGCCACAGGCATTGTTGACGGGCCGTGTGGAGTTTGATAGCCCGTGGTACTTGGGCGTGTGGTGGCCTGCAATATTTTTTTGTCTAAGTGAGGTGGTATGGACCAGTAAACGGTCCGTGTAGCACTACATGGTCCGTGAAAGTGGCCGTCACAGTGATGTCGACGTTAACTTTTTCTCAAGTGTTCTAATTGTAATTTTAAGGCTAAGTCTTGTCTCATGGGCACTCCACACGACCTGTGAAGTAGGACACTGGCTAGTCAAGCCTCTAGTGAGGCCACACTTTGCCATTTATTTGATCCGTTCACTGATGGTATTTTTATAAATGCTAATTATTCTAATGACCTTTTTTGACTTCCTAGGTTATCTTAACCTTCCTAAAAGACCTAAACACTATTTCTAAGGACTTAATTTCACTACTCTTATCTCAATCATACTCCCAAATCCTCTCAAGAGTCTCTATCAAGCCCCAAATCAATTTCAAGGAAACCCAAGAACCAGATTGGATTCCAAGATCATTTCCAAGCCTTTATTCTTCCCAATCTCAATTCCAAGCAACTCTAGACCTAAGGTATGTGGGTTTCTTTTATTGGTTCCTTTCACCCATTATACCTAACCCTTTTTTTACTCAAATTGCATGATTTAAAGTTGATTTACAAATGAGTCTTGATTATTATGAAATTCACTGCACATTAAGTTAAAACTATGTGAAATTTTGATTGTTTGCTATGTTTTGAGTTATAAATCCTTGATCTATTGTAAGATTTGAGGAGGGGTCTTAATGTATGTTTCTTGAGGGTGTTGCAAGGTGTTGATTTATGGTTTTACAATGGATTTTTTTGCATGATTTCATCTCTATATTTCATGGTTTTATACTAGCATTACACACCCTCTAAGTTTTTGATAAAATGTTTGGATGTAGTTTCTTGAGGTGTTGAAGGTCCAAAGCATGAGATATGATATGATTTACTGTATGATGATGAAATTAGCTTATGTACATGATATACTCTGTATATAAGTGTTGCATTAGACTATGCCTAATCCGGGTGGGTCTAAGTACCTGGATAACTGTGATTGGGGTTTGTACTTATCAATCGAGGGAAGGGTTCGTACTTCTCCACCTAGGTGATGGGGTGGCATTATCACTAATCGAGATGGGGGTTTGTACTCATCAATTGAGGGAAGGGTTTGTACTTCTCCACCTAGGTGATGGGGCGGTATTATCACTAATTGAGATGGGGATTTGTACTCATCAACTGAGGGAAGGGTTTGTGCTTCTCCACCTAGGTGATGGGGCGGTATTGTCACCAACCGAGTGAAGGGTTAGTACTTCACCACCTAAGTGATGGGGCGGCATCATCACTAACCTTAAGGGGTTTATACCTTGGGAATCTCGCTTGGTCTATTTTTCATATATGATACCTTATATGAGCATGAGTTATTTAAGCATGTTTTACTTATGCATTATCCATACGTGCCATCTTTCTATAATATGCTCATTGCCTATTGCTATGCTTTTTGATCATGATGTCGATTTCTTATTGCATTGCATCCCACATACTTAGTACATTTAAACATACTAATGTATACTCTTGCCTATATGATATCACCATGTAGGAACTGGTGCTCAAGTTGATCCTCCTCCTCCTCTATGTGGCTAGTTGGTGCTATTCTAAGCTTGTTGGTGAGTCCTCCATTTTGGGGGCCTTAGTTTATGTTGCTATTATCTATGTATTGAGATACTCTCTTATGTTCTATTGACTATGAGGGTGAGGTCGGTAGCTTTGTCTTGGTCCCTGCTCTATCTATTTATTTAGAGGTGTTTTTTGGATGAGTTGTGTATTTATGATATGAGCTATGACTCCTTGTCTTTGATGTTGATGTGTTTTTCGAGGTGTTTGTTGGACGCGTTGTTTCTTTATGCTATGCTTTATGCCTTTTATGTGCTTCCGTGACTGTTGATGTTTAATGACAAGTTAAGTGGCTTGGCTTTTTGTTCCTTTTGGTTCCCTTTATGCCTTTTATATGCTTTCGCGCCCTAGGCTTGTGTTGTGACAAGTTAGCAACTACATTAGGGGCATACTTGGCCAGTGAATTAAATTGAAGGTTATATTCCCTCACGCTCATATTCCCTTGGTGGAGATTCAAGAAAGGGAATTAAATTTAAGGTTATATTCCCTCACTCTCATATTCCCTTGGTGGAGATTCAAGAACTGATCTGCATAGGCCTCCTGGATCTCTAATGGGAAGTAATGGTCAAGAAATGCCTCTTTGAACTCCTTCCAAGTAGTTGGAGGTGCATCTATATCGTTAGATTGCTTCCAAGCTTTATACCATAGTATAGCCACACCCTTCAATCTATATGTCATTAACTCAACAACTTTTGTACCACTCACATGCATAACATCCAAAGTACGTTGGATTTGATCGATAAAATCTTGTGGATCTTTATAAGGATCTTACCCGGTGAAGGAAGGAGGGTCCAAATTAAGAAAGTCACGTATCCTCATGCTAGCTGCGCTTTTCATACCACCTAAACCTATAACTGGGCCTCCTTGCCTTTAACCTTGGCCAGGAACTATACGAGTCAATTGTTGGACTACATTTCTCAGATCCTGCATGGTGGCATCGATAGATGGTTTTGGGAAAATTTCACTACTTCCTGATTCATCAAAAGCTGGAGGAGTTGGAGATTTCTGTGACAGAAACTCATCTTAAGCCTTATTTCATTGTCTCACCCAGCTGCGTATACCAACTACCACTTCTACTTCCTTTCCTTTGCCTTTGTTTTTCCTGGTTTCTGGCATACTTGTTGTACAAAACAATTTAATGGTTAGACATAATCCACCTACAACACTTGGCTCTATGGCAGGATCTAAAGAATGAAAGGAAAGTGACAACTCCTAAATGCCACATAGCCTCCTGCTTATAAATGTGGTGCACAACACATCAATAAACAAGACTCTACATAGATACGACTTTGTAGAATCCCTAGGATAACCCATTCTGATACCACTTTTATCACGCCCAAAGTCCCATTAAGGCAGACTGACACCCGTTGTCGATAAAGCTTGGGAGAACCAACATATAACCATGCACTTGCTATGAATATTATAAGGGGGTTCCCATATTCAGCATGCATTTAAGAAGGTAGACAATAATAACAAGCCAAAAGGAAATGCACATGACTAGGCCATTGGAGCCACAATGTCTAAAATACAAGAGATGATCACACATTACTTTGTATTATCTACAAAGCCTCTAGATAAGGAACAACATATGATAAGGGTAGGGATAGGCCCCCTCTCATGACTAACTATACAATATAAAAATATAAGCTCTAGACACACAATACCTCAAAGCAACCTAAAGCTCATTACAGTAGTTGGATATCTTGTACTCCTACTGAGGAGATCTACTAGCACCTGTACCTGCAACATGAAATACGGGTCCCCTATAAGGGACGTCAATACCAGATAATGCACTAAATATGTAAGGCAGAAAATACTGTATATGAAGTAAGAACTCAAATGAAATCATGCACTGGTGTAGGGATAAACTATGCTAGGCTTTCCTTTAACCTCTGGGCTACCCCCCATAATGGGATCGACCTATGTTAGGTGATTCTTCCAACGCTGGCTACCACCTATTAGTAAGCAACTTACTTTATCTTTCAATTATTTTTGAGATAATTCTTTTGGGTGGTCATAAAATTGGAGTTGTAGGACCATAGATATAGCCTGTGATATGTAAAGAACTATACAGGAGAATACTATAATGAAAACAGTACGTAACACAAATAATGAAATGCGTAGGAAATGAAACAACTCATGAACTTTATTTAGCAGCAAAAACCCATGTATCTTGATATCCAAGTATGTACACAGATCTAAAAATGGCAATGTATGGCAGCATATGAATATATAAAAGAGTGAAGACACAGTTAATAGTCATGTCAGAGTTGGTAATTACTTTTATGTGCCAAGGAAGGATCTAGGCTTCATGCCAAATAATACAAAATTAAGTAACCTTACATAGCTCGTTGTACGACCTTGTTATTACCTTGAAGTAACCTCTTTTTCCCCAAAATATTTATCTACAATAGATTATTAGCGACTAATAAATACATCTTGGCAATTAAATCTCATAAAAAGTAACACGTGGACAGCAAGCTTGTAATCATTAACGCAAGAGTTTTCTTTCAACCTTTCTATCTCTAATCCTATTTTGTGACACATACTCTTATATATATGTCATGTACAACTTGTTTTAGTCCCATAGTAGACTTACAATAACCTACAAAGTATAACACATTAACAATTCTACACAACACACAAGTAGGTAGCATAGCATTACGCCCTTTCGCTACGTTTCAACATCAACGACCGCATTCCAGTTCAAATTTTAACCAAACTGTTCTCACCATATTTACACATAAAAATAGTCTTGAAATAGTCCAAAACAGTTCCATAATATATGAATAACATGGAACAACAATCCCCAATTATCATTCCACAAATTTCTACTATGAACACAATTACGATATCACACAAGAACTTATTTTTGCGAAAGATAAAAATGGTGCAACAACCTTCATAAATCAGTACAGAACTGAACCAAATAAAAATATAGCAACCTCCTTTCATAATCAAGCCTACCAATAAGAGAAAAATTTCCAAATAAACAAAGAAAGTATACAACAATCTTAGAACATATGCTGTCCAAAATTTCAGCACAAGTATAACCAACCTATTTCTCTTGTTTTTCTAAAAAAATCATACTAAACACACAAGTATCTTTACTTACCTTTACCTTCAAGGTGTAGAGCTTCTCTAAGAACCTTAAAAGTCACTTGTGGCTACTTTGCAAAGTTAAGAAAGAGTAGAGAGAAAACTTAGGAAAGCTGATTATTTTTTCTGTGTCAAATAACTTGAAGTGGCTAGATTCTAACCCCTTTTAAAGGGGAATTTTTTGCCGAATTTCTCTTGAGATTTTGACCACATCTTAGCAAGGTGGTGATGCAGTAGGTTAACACTTTCACTTGGGCCTAAATGGGTTTAAATCGGTTGGGCCTTGGCTGCCCATTTTCCCTCTTTTCCTTCACTTAGTTTGGCTCAAATCGTCAAGTGGGTCGTGAATGTACTTGGGCCTTTTTATTATTCATCTTGGGTTGTAAATATTATTTATTTATGATACTAAAATACAGACTAAAGTTACACTCTTGACATAGAGTTTATTCATTATCGAACTTGGACAAATTCGGTGCCGAGCGTCATCTTCGTCTACCTAGCATATTTAAGCTAAACATGTTGGTGACTCACCTGCTAGCTTCTTAAGTCCTACAAGCATCTCATATCTTTCCCTTAATTTAAGGTCGTGATGTCCTAAATTTGATGTAAAACTTATATACACTCGATCATCTTAAGTGTTGGACATACATATAGCTCTCTAATATGAAATTCAAGCACTTTTAAAAATGGGCGCTAATTTGACCAAGCCATATTATGTTCCATATGCATAGGGTTAGTACATATTATATGATGAGTGTTATATTTGTGATGATTTTCAAAATACATAAGCTTGTGACAAGTAGGACAAATCACAAAAAAAAGGAAAAATTACATATACTATATATCACTATTTCCAAATATTTTCTATCATTTTTACAAATTTCTAAAATTTTCTTTTTCTCAACTTCCCTCCCACACATCTGATACTCTACATTCCCTCCACCACAAAACTCTTTTTTAAGGCTAAAATCATGCTAAATATGAATCAATAACCACCAACTTCTCTTCAATTCAAGTGACATTCTCTTCCTGTATAATCAATTTCAAATTTCAAAATCAAGGTAGGTTAACTTATCTTCCTCATTCTAATTTCATATGGTTTCGTTTGAAATTCATTGGCGAATTCATTTTTTTCAACTTTTGGATACTTCATACAATGGATCCTCCATCGTGTAGCATTGGGCTCACTCAATTAGATGAAGAACAAGCTATTTGAGATGGTGTATATGACTCTGACGATGAAAGTTTTTAGGAAAATAGATCTAAACACACTCATGATCTTGTTGCCATGAAGAAAAAAAAGGAGAAATCAAGTCAAAAAAGGACAAAGGTTCAACTTTAAAAATTTCAGACCCCAAAACCCCCAAAAAGGTGAAGAAGAAAGATTTCATAATTAATCGACCATATTTACCTGAAGTTAGTTTTTTAAAACACTTTAGATAATAGTGATTCTAAAAATAGATGTTGATTCAATTTGAAAAACATAGTGATTCATGTGGATAGCATGTATCTTGTATTTTTTTATTTTTGTGAATTATTTATGGTGATTCGTTAGCACCGCACTAAGTGAATACACTTTACAGTGAATCATGTTCGTTGGTTCATCTTTATGAGAAATAAAGATGATGTGGTGATTCATTGGGTATTTATTGGTTGGCTTGGTGATTCATTGAATTGTTTTATTTGAAAAATATAATAATTCATTGTGTGTAGTATTTAAACTTAGCCATATGTGTGTTGAGTAAAGTGATTATTTGAACCACCTTTTTCTGACTATTATATGTTGTTGTGACATTAGATATATCAAACAAAGTAATACACTTTACAATGATTCATGTCAATGCATGATTCATTGTGACAGTCATTCATTGGAATTAATTTTCTGATTCATTGAGTGTATCAAATTAAGATGATACACCATACAGTTGACGATTCATTGGATGAATTAAACATAATGTTACACCATACAATGAATCATGTTAATTGATTGTTGTTTAAATTTTTCTCACACTAACAATTTCTGCTTTAGTTAATGTATAATGTTTTTTCATACACCATTCTTATTTTGCAGGGTTTGAAATACAAGATCAAACAAATTTTATCTCATCCTTTTCAATTTGGTGCTATATATACACATAATTTTGTAAATCATATAAAAGCATCACTTGGAAAGGAATAAATCAACTTATTCAAAGAAATAATTTTTGGCTCTTATCTTAAAATGCCACAGTGCAATTAGCAAGGTCACATTACAAAATGTGTATCGTTTCTTGAGCTGGACTAAGACAACCCTGATGAACTACATGTTCGACACATCCAGGGTAATATTCTGAGCTTTTTCATCAGAGAATTTGTCATTTTTACTGGGTTGAGATACACTGATAATCAGGATGATTTTCGATACAACAATGACACCAAAAGTAGATTAATGTTAAAATATTTTCCTGGTGCATACATTGGTGTCAATAAAGTGCGCTTAGCTCAATGTTTTGTAATTGGTGAATGGGATAACCAAGAAGATGCTATCTAGATGGCCATCATATATTTTTAACAATGCTTTATTTTTTCTCAACCTGATGATGCATTAGTGTCGGCCTGTGATTTTAAATTGATGGAAGATGACCATGACGTACTATTTTGATAGCGTTAGGTTGTATTTACCAAACTCAAGACAAGTCTTCACCAAGAATTCACAACAGCAAAGCAGATAACCGATTAAGTGGCATGCCATACACGTTGAATGTATGGATGTATATACATGATACACAAACTAACTGATAGGACCCACACTCATATCATGTCCACAGATCTCTAATGCAGACATATAGAACCAAACGACTGGACAGGGCCCCCGTCATACCCAAAAGTGAAAGTATGCTGTCAAGAATGGAAATAATATTCCAAGGATTTTGAACTGGAAAGTGGTTGCAAAGAATCCAAAATATGACAGTTTCCTGTCTAGCATATTTAGTGAGGTATTTTTTTCTACTTTTCGTATACAATATATTTTTACTACATGTTTAGATTTGTTCATAGACTGTCTTAGGTTCAGATTACCTGAATATTTTAGCATTGATCTCGGACAGTACATAAGATTCAACTGGATCAATATTCATGATTCATAAATACACAATTGATTCATTATTCATGATTCATAAATACACTGTTGATTCAAAATTCATGTGCATCTGAATACATGATACATATAAAGCATTCAACATGCAGTGTTTATATAGTAATGATACATATAGATTATTTGTATCAAAGTACATGATACACATGTAATTTTTATGAATCAACTCACATGATTCATAGTACCTTGAGGCATTAGGCTATATGATTCATTAAACAAACTAAAGAACAAATTCTATGCACAAGTCTGTGCAGTATTTATTAAATAATTTTTTTTAGCATAAGTGCACAAATATTGTGCCTACACATGATGAACTCTCTGTATTTGACTTGCCTAGAGTTGAATATATGCTTGATAGTGAAGCATTACCCTCAACTACTCAACCAAAAATCATAGAACCTTCAGAGTTTGAGGACTTCACTTCTGAACCCCCTGAGCATTTGATAAGAAGGTCTAAGCGTGTTAGTGGTACATCCTCTCCACCAGCTCCAAAAAGACTAAGGACTATTGGCAGTAAAAATTAAACTCCAGTACAAATTGTTCCTGAAAAAGTCACTGATCCTTCTATAAAGAAGTCAGCCCCCATCTCAAAATCAGTGACAAAAAGTTTCAAAAAATCGATTGCAGGTCCTTTTATTCCTTTTGAACATCCATTTGATCCAAAGGAAAAAATGGACACAGCCACTGGCAGGGAGATCAAAAGATATTTAAAGAAATATGTATGTCTTGCTAAACTTTTTTATTTATTTATCGGAATATATATTTTATCAGGAATCATGTAACTATTTTTTTTCGATAAGATTGACTAGAAGTTCAGACTTCTAGAAGAAAAAATTGACTCAAACCATAATGCATTGTTGAATGCAATTTCTCAGGGTATTCACCTATCTCTTAAGGTATGTTTTCCTTTTTACCAATACATTATATATAGTTTCTAAATTAATTTATGGATCTACATTATAGACTACGGATCGTATTGACACATAAGCTCATAACCAAGGGAATGAGTGTGGTCAATCACCTCATGTTCATAAATCTGATAAGAATGACCACACAGTAGAACCACCCAAAGCACTCCCAATTATTGGTGTGACCATGACAAATCCCAATGTTGTTGATGATGAGATAGTCGCTGACATAGGTCATGCCATAGAATCTTTTGAGGTATCCACTTTTATAATATCAAATATATTTGATACACTTAGTTTAGTAAAATTTGAAATGTATCACTTATATTTAAATGATTGTATGTTGATGATACATCCAAAATTTAACACTCAAAGGAACATGTGACACCATATGCTCCTTAGGAAGAA
>DF360202.1:74640-96274 GCA_000787875.1 Solanum virginianum | reverse complement strand
CATTTCATCATCATAACATCATTCATATCATATCTCATGCTTTGAATCTTTAGTTTCTCAAGAAAGCATGACTGGACGTTTTATCAAACACCTTGGGGGTGTGTAATGGGGGTAAAAGAGCATGCAATTTTAGAGATAAAATCATGCAGGAAAATTAGTGGTAAATCCTTTTAGTTAATACCTTTCAACATCCCCAAGACATTCATATCAAAACCCCATCATCAAGTCCAACATTAGATCCAAGATTTGAAGCTCAAAACATGTTAAAACAACCATAATTTCATGAACTAAAGTCATTGTGCAGTAAATTTCTCAATATACAAGGCCCAAATGTAAAATCATTTTTAAATCAAGAAATATTAATCAAAAGAGGATTTAGGTACCGTAGGTGTAAGGAAACATATAAAATAAACTTTAAATCATGAAATATTAATCAAAAGAGGATTTAGCCACCAAGGGTGGAATGACCCAATGGTTCAACACCACATACCTTAGGTCTAGAGTTGGTTGGAATTGAGATTGGGAAGAATAAAGGCTTTGAAATGATCTTGGAATCCAATCTTGTTCTTAGATATCCTTGAAATTGAATTGGAGCTTGATGGAGACTCTTGAGAGGATTTGAGAGTGTGATTGAGATGAGAGTAATGAAATTGGGTCCTTAAGATTAGAGTTTAGGTCTTCTAGGAAGGTTAAAATATCCTAAAAAGTCAAAAAGGGTCATTAGGATAATTAGCATTTACAAAAATACCATTAGTGAACGGATGGAAAAAATTGCAAGGTGTCATCTTATTGGAGACTTCACTGGCCATGTGGCACTCCACGGGTCATGTGGAGTGCCTTTGTGAAGTACCTTAGTGAAAAAATGGAAGTTGGGAAACTTGAAAAAATTGACGTCTCGTCACTTTGATGGCCACTTTCACGGACCGTGTAGTCTTACACAGACCGTGTACTGGTCTCACACTAATTGACTCTTGTCTCAGATTCAAGAATTCCATCAATTTAGCTTCTCTAGGCTCAAGAGAGAAGAACCGATTACGGAAAGCCACTACATCACTTAGATAAGAAAATGTTGTTGGCCATAATATACCCAGGTGAAACAGCCTATGCCCCTTCACACGAGCCGTACAAGACCACACTGCTCGTATGGGTGCCTATGGGGCTTCACTGCATGGGAGGGTCTCACAAAAATGGTCATAACTCCTTCATCCGACGTCGAAATGAGGTGACACAAAGTGCATTCAAAGATAACTCAAAGGGATTTCATTTTTCATGTAGTGAGCGACCTAGACCTAAATATTCTAAGAGTTATGATAGTTTAAAGTTGACCCTTATATAAAATAACACCCAAAACTCAACTTGGAGGTAAGTCTTCAAGTCGACTTGGAGGTAAGTCTTGAACTCATTTAGGTACTAGGAGTCTCTGATAAATCTAGTACACCCCAACCTAACAAAGTAAGGCTTGAAACATGGATACACAAGAGCATAAAGTTACGCTGTGTCACAATATTTCCCCCTTGAGAACATTCATCCCCGAATGTCAAGAAATGAACACAAGGAAAGTAATCATGAAGATTTTTGCTAAAACATGAATGCAACAATGCACATAAACATGATTTCCAAGGAAATTTCTAAGTGTGTATCAAAATTCTCATAATCTTATTAACATGAACATGAATGCGTGCAATGACTTAAGGGCCAATACTTGAGACTTGGAATCATAAAAGAACTTGATATGTCATCATAAGCTTGAATAAATTGCAAGGGATACGGATATTGCTTCTCCATGCCCGCACTAGTTCCCCGAGAAACATATGTGAATAGACAGCTCTTCCAAAGAGGCCTTGATGAACACCACATCATCATTAATCAACTTTTCCACCCTTTCGTCCAATACCTCAACCGAGACCTTCTCTAAAGCCAACTTATCCTCCATATCACCCACAATATCAAAGATTTCTATAGCACTAGAGTCACCAACACATCCCCTTCACCAAGAAGCATGTCAAACCAGACAAACCATACTCCTATCCATAGGCCATTTCCAAACTTATTCAATCTTACCAACCTCCCTTTACACTCTATAAGGACTCAAAATCCTCAACTTAATTGTCAACCTTAAACATAGCTAACCCACATGGCATCATAACCACCATCTCCCCACTTTATCATCTTCTCACCCTCACTAGAGACAAAATCCGAAACAAGGATTAAGCTTAGAGAAGTGACTATCCCATTGTAGTTATCCAAAAAAATAAACCGTCCATAACCAAATCTTACTAGTAACAAAGGGATAATGAAAGAAATACCAACTCCTGGAACCATCAAAGCATGCGCAACAAAATCTAGGAAAATTTCTAACTTACCGATAGCATCATCGGACACCTTATCCCTTCCTTGTCTTCTTTGAAGAGCATAGAACCTATTTTTCCTAGGAGCATCCCCTTGGCCTTGAGGGCAATCATCTCTACCTTCAGTTTAAGCATAGGGACAATCAATAACCCGGTGACCCATTTTACCACATCCAAAGCAAGCACTAGAGTTCCTCTAACATAGGTCACCATGGTTTTTCCTAAACTTAGGGCACTTGGGCTTGGGCCCTCCACTATTACCACCTTGGCATCTTGGGTAATCATTAGGAATCCTTCTGTTAAGAGTATTAGAAGACCCTTGGCCTGGATGGAACCAACCATCCTTGGAACCTTGAAACTTATCATCAATACGGGCCCTCTTGACCTCTCTACCCCTTCTCTTCCTCAACTTCTCATCTTTCATTTGTTCAACATAGGTTATCAAATGGGACAAGTCCAAGTGACCAATCAATATAGCAGACTGACATTCTTCACTCACTAAGTTGGACACCCCCATGACGAACTTGTTCATTCTCGATCTTGGGTCGGCAATCAAGTAAGGAGTAAACTTTGAAAGGTGGTTGAGCTTGAGGGCATACTCCCTCACACTAATTGACTCTTGTCTCAGATTCAAGAATTCCATCAATTTAGCTTCTCTAGGCTCAAGAGAGAAGAACCGATTACGGAAAGCCACTTTGAACTCTTCCCAAAGTACCACATAGCCAACTTCCTTCTCATCCTTCCATTGGTTGTACCATATTTGTGCTACTCTTTTGAGTTGGTATGCTGCCAACTCTGCCTTTTTCTTCTAGCATCATACCCATAATAGCTAATATCTTGTAGACCTCATCAATGAACTCTTGAGGGTCCTCATCAACCTTTGACCCATAGAAATTTGGGGATTCATTCTTATGAAGTCTCTCACCTGTGAAGCCAATGTAGGAGTATAAAGGGCTTGGGTACCTTGATTGGCTTGATTAGCCACAACTTGTGCAAGCAAGGTGAGAGCATCTTGAAGCTCCCCATTTTTTGGTTGCTCCTCAGAAGTGTGGGCCCATCTTACCATTGTGTTTGGTATGGTCTAGCATAGCAAAGAACAATCATTAGGGGAAAACTTACTCCAACTCTATGGCACGACCTAGTACACGAAGAAAGGTAACATTTTCAAAAATGTCTTATAGCCTCCTACTCATAGTTGTGGTGTACAACACAACTATGAATAAGACTCTAATCGATGCGGCATGTTGGACTCTGAGGATTTATCGACCTATGGCTTTAATACCATCTTTGTCACGACCCAAGCCTACGGCCTAGACGTGACCGACGAATGGGGAACCCGAAGGAACCCCAAAAAAGCCTCACAACATATCATTACACATCTTTGGTCGTGGAAGCAATGCAAAATAATATAAAAAACATAAATGATAGGAATTAGGACTATAGGAGATACTCATATTTAAATAGGTTAAATATCAAAAGTAAGTCAAAGCTCAAGTATAATACATAACTTGCCCAACAACACCTCTAACATAGGACTTAATGGGGGCCAAGAAAAGCAACTGGGCTCACCTTCATAGTAAAAGTATACCAAAAAGAAGGATAGTCTTTAATACATAGATTAAGAACATAGATATTGCCCTCGTATATGAGAACTCACTAACTAGCTTGAATGGATACCACTAGCCACGTAGAGGAGGATGATGATCAAATAGGCTCCAGTTTCTATATGGTGATATCATGTAGGCATAGAGTATGCGTTAGTACATTTGAATGTACTAAGTATATGGGATGCAATGCAACAAGAGATTGACATCATAATCAAAATGCACAATAATAACCAATAGATAGCATAATAACAATATGACATGTATAACCAACTCTTAAGTAAGTCATGCCTTTCAAATCATTCGTCTTACATAGATCATAATATAAGTGTGTAAAGAAGCCTTAACCGACATAACACCTTTTGAAGCCACCTTCCTTACGGGAGCCCATCCCTTTTCGGATTAAGTAACCTTCTTTACGGGATCCCATCCCTTTTCAAATTAAGTGGCTCTACTTATGGGAGCCCATCCCTTTTCAAATTAAGTGACCTTCCTTACCAGATCCCATTCCTTTTCAGAATAAGTGGCCTTCATTATGGGAGCCCATCCCTCTTCAGATCAAGTGACCATCCTTACGGGAGCCCATCCCTTTTTGGATTAAGCATTTCATAGAACTAGTTCATCAAACCATTATATTTTAATCATAATTTCATCATCATATAATCATTATAACATCAATCAACTCATAAGACATGCATTGGACTTTTAATTCCTCAAGAAACTATAACCGGACATTTTATCAAACACTTGGTGAGTGTGAAATGGTAGTATAAGACAATGCAATTTAGAGATAAAATCATGCAAGTAAATCTATTATAAAATCATTAATAAATACCTTGTAACACCCTTAATCAATATACATCAAAACCCCTCATCGAATTCAACATTAGATCCAAGATTTGCAACCCAAAACATGCTAAAACTACCATACTTTCATGAACTAAAATCATTGTGCAGTAAATTTCTCAATATACAAGATCCCCTAAACCATCATATAACTACCTTATGCTTTCATGAACTAAAATCATTGTGCAGTAAATTTCTCAATATACAAGATCCACATGTAAAATCAAATTTAAATCATGCATTATTAATTAAAAGAAGGTTTAGGCACCATGGGTGGAAGGACCCAATGGTTCAACACCACATACGTTAGGTATAAAGTTGTTTGGAATTGAGATTGGGAAGAATGAAGGCTTTGAAATGATCTTGGAATCCAATCTTGTTCTTAGGTTTCCTGGATATTGAAATGGAGCTTGATGGAGACTCTTGAGAGGATTTGAAAGTGTAATTGAGATGAGAGGAATGAAATTGGGTCCTTCTAATTAGAGTTTAGGTATTCTAGGAAGGTTAAAATAGCCTAAAAATTCAAAAAGGGTCATTAGGATAATTAGCATTTTCGAAAATACCATTAGTGAACGGATGGAAAAAATGGCAAAGTGTCATCTCATTTGAGAATTCACTAGCAGCATGACATTCTACGAGTCATGTGGAGTGCTTGTGTGAAGTGACTTAGTTAAAAAAATGGAAGTTGGCAAACTTAAAAAATTAACGTCTCGTCACTTTGACGGCCACTTTCATGGACCGTGTAGTGTTACACGGACCATGTACTGGTCCATCCTACATCACTTAGATAGGAAAATGTTATTGGCCACCGTATTCCCAGGTGACACGGCCTGCGCGTCTTCACACAAGCCATACAAGACCACACTGCTCATATGGGTACCCGTGGGGCTTAACTGCACGAAAGGGTCTCACAAAAATGACTATAACTCCTTCATCCGATGTTGGAATGAGGTAAAACAAAGTGCGTTCCAAAGATAACTCAGAGGGATTTCATTTGACATATAATGAGACACCTAGCTCCAAATATGCTAAGAGTTATGATAGTTTAAAGATTACCCTTATATGAAACAATGATCAAAACGCAACTTGGAGGTATGTCTTGAACTCGTTTAGATACTAGAAGTCTTTAATAAATCTAGTACACCCCTAACCTAACCAAATGAGGCTTTAGACATGGATACACAAGAGCATGAAGTTACAGGGCATCATAATATCAATGTTGGTTCAGAAAAGCCAAGATCACTGAGAAGATTATACAATAACTTTCTCAACTTTGCACAAGCATGGATGTTGTGATCAAGTAGAATCAGGAAAGATTAAATATGGTAGTTCACGAACTATGATGTGAACCTATGTATGAGGAGCCTTATTTTGAGGAGGACACTTGTTTTATGAATAATTAGATTGGGGCTTTCTGAACCAACGTTTAAGGGTCCAATCTAGACTATCGACGCCAAGGTCAAGGAAACTAAGGTCAGAACTATGAAAGCGATGGTACTTTCAGAGACAATTGAGGTGGTTACTATGATAGGAACAGGAATCTAGATGCAAATTGGGGTCACAGAGAAGGCTTCAAAAATGGTCCTTATATGCCACCACACAACCATGACACAAGTATAGGCAACTCTAGAATTGAGGAGATGTTTGATTACTTATTGAAGAAGGTTGAGACACAAGATAAAACTCTAAGGGGCATTAGATCAAATATTTCAGGCATAAATCAAAAAATAGAGTCTTATTCTTTGGCTATTAAATAGCTTGAGCAACAATTTGGTCAAGTGTCAACTTAGTTGAATCAGTGTCAGAAGGGTACATTGCCTAGCAACATCATACGAAATCCTAACAATGAGGGACAATGTATGGCAGTTACTACTAGAGGTGGCAAGAGCAGTATTGATCCTCCTATGCCAGTTGATGAAGAAAATGTTCATGAGGAGATTATTACAATAAAGGATATAGATGAAGGAGATGATCGTGGCAATGATGGGGTGAGGGAAGCAACTGAAGTGCCACAAAAAAAGATAGAGGAGAAAGGCAAGTTCAAGAACTTTCTCTCTATGCTTAAGAAGTTATCTATCAAAATCCCTCTTATTGAGGCTTTGGAGAAAATGCCGGGCTATGCCAAGTATATGAAGGACTTGGTTACCAAAAAGCACACTGTGAGTTAGGAGATTTCTCAAGAGCTTCAGTATTGTATTGTTATTACTATGAATTCCTTAGCTTAAAAGTATGAAGATCCAGATACTTTTAGTATACCTTGCACTATAGGTGATGTGGAGTTCGCAAGAGCGCCATGAGATTTAGGTGCCAGTATTAATTTGTTGCCCCTTGTAGTCTATAAGAATCTTAGATTGGGAACCCCTACTCCTACTAGAATATAATTGTTAATGGAAGATCAAACAGTGGAAAAGCCTGTAGGGATATTTTATGATGTGTTGTTTAAAGTGGAAATATTCATATTCCCTGTAAACTTTGTGATTCTAGATTGTGAGGTTGACTTCGACGTCCTAATCATCTTGGGAAGACCATTCTTAGCCACTGGATGAGCTCTAGTAGATATGGAAACTGGTCAACTTAGGTTTAGATTGAATGACAAAGAAGTTGTCTTCGACATTCATCAGTCCATGAAGCATCCAGATGAGCTCAAGTATGAAGTCTGAGTATCCAATTTGTCCAAGTCATGCCGCGATAATAAATTAGGTGCTACTTAGGAGGCAACCCAATGTTTTTGATGTAATAGCATAGTTATAGGTGTATTTTCAATTTTTGGATTCATATAGAATTGTTTTATTATGTTTTGATTGTAATTTTGGACAATGGGTTGGTTGCATATAGCGTAACAATGTATTTCATAAAGAGTATATAGGTACAAGACTAAGTCAATAAATTTGGCTGAGAAAAGCATCAGGATAAGTTTCTACGACTGGGTCTATGAGTCGTAACTTAGCTTACAACTTGTACCCCATCTCGTAGAGATTTCTAGTAAGTAAGAAAATTATGCACTTTAATCTATGAGCCAACTTTATGATTCGTAGATCAATCTATGAGTCATGAATGGGGTTTGTGGATCCCAGGTAAGTTTTATCAAATTTTGCTAAGTATAGAGGGTTCTATGAAACCATGACTTAAGAGCTATAGAGTCATTTACGACTCGTAATCAGGGTTTGGTAGACCCAGGCGTAGTTAATTTATATCTAACCCTGTAAAGGTATAACATGAAGGGTCAAATTATTTTGACTCTACATTTGACCTAATTGACTAAAAATCACCTATCCAATACTTCCCCTTGTTTCTCTAATCAAATTTTTGGCCACCATGATCATTTTTCTGGCAAGAATTCTCGCAACCTTAAGGTTTTGTGATTAATCACCTTCTCTCTTTTCTTCAAGTTAATCTCCATTTGTGGTAAGTTATTGGTTTAATTTTAATCTCTGATTTCCTTATTTTTAATTGATTGATTTGATGATTATGATGGGTTTGGTGTTTAGACATGTAATCTTTTAACGAAATTGATTTGTGTCTTGTGAAATAGGGTTGTTCTTAGTTGTATTGATTATTTGAATCTAGAAATGTGTATTGTGGCCTTATGAATGTTAATTGTTTGTGCCTGTTGGATCATCGACCATGTTTAATTAAATGATATTGAATGGTTTATAATTGTGAATGGGTGATTGATGACATAGGATCATGTTACTAATTGAGTCAAATTAAGATGGTCAAAATTGTAGGGTAATTGATGCTTAATCATTTTTTGATGGGGTGATTACATGTTGAAATTGTTAGAGGTAAGGTTGTATGATTGAAATCGTGTAGGTGAGTGTGTTCTTGCTTCGATGCTGGTAAAATTAGTTGTTGAAAATGTCCTTTGGGTTTCGTGTGATGGACTGAGAAACTCAGGTGACTGAGATTTCTAGTCCACAACTGTCTTTTATGACCCACAGTGCAATTTACTAGTCGTAATTACCTCTTGTGTAGGATTCTAGAAACTTGATATTTCTGAGTTCCCATCAGATGAGACTTATTACGAATTATAGATCACTTTATGACTTGAAGACAAGTTTCATAGAACGCTTCCTGAATCTAATTATTCACTGGGGTTCTCTATAACCTCAATCTAGGACTCCTAAGCCACTTTATGAGTCGTACCTATTCTTAAAGACTTTTCCAGTGACAAAATATTGTTCTAAACTACTTGTCTGTGAGAGCACTTTATGACTCGTAGTGTCGCTACAACTTATAAAGGGGCTTTCGTAGAGCCCATCTACAACTGTAATCAGATAATTTTTGCATTTCGATGCTTGATTCATAGGGCTAACCGTGGTATATTTATGTATATGTTTCAATTATTATGGCTCCAAAAGGTAGACATGCTGAGATTGAGGCTTTAAGGAGAAAGCTCAGGGATGAGCCTTCAGATAACAAGTATTCGGGTGATGAGCAGACCCTTCAGCTGAGTGGGTTGATATGCTGTCAAAATATAACACATTTGATGCCTGAAACAAGGGAGTTTGCAAGTTCTTAATCTGATATTTTATGGGTTTTATGTGTTTTTGTGTTGTTCTTGTAGAAAATACATGTTGGCACAATTTTGGGAGAAAATTGCAGATTTTGCTGAAGTACAGGACATACGAGCCACCTTACGAGTCATATCCCAAGCTATGAGTCGTAAGGTGCCCTCGTAGCCAGAAATAATAAGAAAAATTAAGAATATACAAAGTGAAGGTCAGCCATACGAGGCCACCCTATGAGTTGTAGGTCTTATTACAACTCGTATAGGTTGGGATCGTAGCAAGGAACAGTGCGCCAAAAGTTTAGACCAAGAACTGCAAGCCTAGACTATAAGAAAAGCATACGAGTCATAGCCTAAGAAATGACTCGTAGTAGTGGTTCATAGCAATCAAGTCTAAAATGCTAAGTGCTGACTATGAAATCACGATTATGACTCATATATGAGAGGCGTAATTACTGTCAGCTGTATTTTCTATTTAATTTTTAGGGTGTTTTTGTAAATAGTATAAATAGTCAATGTTAGGATTTTAGGTAGAGACTTTGAGTATTTTTCAGATTCTATTGCGTTGAATATTTCTAGGGTTTAGAGTAGATTTCATTTTTTAATTTGAAGATCCATTTTTGGGGATTGAAAATTACATTGTACTCATTTTCCATTAATCCAAGCTTGTGGTTTTAAACTCAAAGGTGTTTTTATTCTTTATTGTTTTGGGTAATATCTCAATTATGTCTCTCATCTTCATTGTTGTTGATTTTGACTTAGCCATGAGTAGCTAAGCACCCACAACTTGGAGTTATAGGAACCATGAGTAGTTGACATGAAATAACCTATACGCTATGCATTTCTTTGATGGGAGATTTTACATGCATTATTTATTTCCTTTTTCTTTGATTGTCGTTTGGTGGAGGCCAACAGCAAACCCCACCTACTATCACGATCCCGACTGAGGTAGTGACGAATAGGAAAAGTGAAATAGATGATAAAATTTGATTAATGTGTTCTCGTCTAAGCAACCAAACCTAACCAAGAGGAGGTTGACTGGGACAATGGGTAACAGTTAGTTGATACATCATGGTTGCCGACTAAGCGCAATGGTGAAATTTGACCTTTACCTTCACAAGGGGCTGGAAGAACCTAAGTTACCATCCTGCATGCGAATATCTAATTAGAGTTATGTTGTCTAGGGTAATTGAGTCAACGAATCATGTGGAATACAATTCCCAAGTTGTCCCTCAATTTGATTGTCTTTTTGCATAAATAGTGTAGTGTTTATTTTTGTTCTTCATTTTGAATCACAAATCCCCCTCCTATTTTAGAGAATATAGTGATCAATGCTTGAAATAATTGTTAGTTGATCAACTTAGTCAAGCCTTATATTCCCTATGGATTCGACCCTAACCTTTGGTTAGGTTTATAATTGACTACGACCACTTTACTGTTGGAGCGTGAACATAAAACATTATGGCGCCATTACCGGGGAATACAACTAGGTTCCTAACTTGATTTCACTAGGAGTTAATTCAAGTGTTAATTTCTAGATTCTCTTGTATTTTACTTTTATTTTTGTTCTGGTTGTTTAGTCTTATTTGCAGGGTGTACTAGGTTGTATGCCCAATATGAGGAGCTAGGGCAATCCCTTAGCTCCTATCAATTTGGAGATCCATCAAATCACTAGAAGAATGGCTCATGTGAATGAGGATATTGTGAATGTGAATGATGATGATATGGGAAGAGAGAAGAATCCAGCACCAAGAAAGAATAGGCCACAACTTAGGGATTTCAACGAAAACACTTATGGTCGAAATCAATATGGCTTGAACCCTATGACCATGGACGTTATTGGTGCTATAGTGTTGCCACCATTACCAACAGACACTAAGTTCATGGTTTCGAGTGGATTACTCCAAATGGTACAATATCATGGTTGGTTCACAGGTTTACCTTCAAAGGAACCCCATCGTCATCTCCATAATGTCATCTTCGTCTGCAAGAGTGTCATGGAACAAAAAATCTTTCTTTAGATACAGTTGGTTTGTGAGTGTTTCCATTGTCACTAACTGGTTGGTTTGTGAGCCATTTGGTTTGTGACCCATTTGGTTGTCTGAGCTTTCTTAAGGTATAATAACAAGCTGGGCAGAGCTTCAGAGGTTTTTCTCGAAAGGTACTTTCCAAGGTCAAAGAAGCTTAAGCTCAAAAGTCAAATAAATAATTTTGAGTAATTGCCTGGTGACTCTATTAGTACCATATAGGGAAGGTTCACCAAGTATTTACGAATAGTCCCTGATCATAAGATTATTGATGATGCCTTAGTTGAGATTTTCTATTAGGCACTTGACAAGAATAGTCAAGCTGGTGCCGACAATCATGGGAGGCATGTTTCTTGACCAACCTTTTCCATTGATCGTCGAAAGGATGGAGCAATTAGTTCAAACCAAGAGAGCATGGGGTCAAAGAGAGAGAGAAGGGTGCTATGGAGACTTTTTGTGTGGCAAACACCAACAATGAGCAAGCTAAAGTCAATGAGGAGATCATGTAACAACTTGCCTAACTTCGCACAAGCATGGATTTGGTCTTAAAGGAAAATCAAGCGAGTATTCAAGCAGTGACACACCAACCCCCTAAGCCACCCATGTATGATGAACTATTTGTTGATAAAAATGCTTGCTTTGTGAGTGATGAATCAGTAGGTTTCCAGAACAACCCCTAAGGGTCCAATTTAGACTATTGGAGGCAAGGTTCTGGCAATCAAAGTTGGAACTACAACTGTGATGGTGGTTATTAAGAAAGGGAGAGAGTGCCGGATGCCGAATGGAGTAGAAGAGATGGTTATAGAAATGGTCCTTATGTGCCGCCCCACAACCGTGATGCCACATCAAGTAATTCAAAGATTGAAGAGATGTTTAATAGGTTGTTAAAGAAAGCCGACCATCAAGCGGAGACCCTGAAAGAAAGGAAATCAAACATTTCAAGCATAAACCAAAAGATAAAGTTTCACTCAGTGGCTATTAAACAATTAGAACAACAATTTAGGCAAGTTTCTTTGTAATTGAACCAATGCCCAAAGGGCACTTTACTAAGCAATATGGTTCAAAATCCCAAGAATAAGGGGCATTACATGGCTGTCATGACTAGAAGTGGTAAAAGTACAATCGATACCCCTATGCCGATGGTTGAGGATGAAGCTTTGGAGAAGGGTATTGATAACCAAGTTGTGGATGAGAAAAAAGGTTTGGAGAGTGATGAGATACAAAGCAAAGAAGCGAGAGAGCAAGAAAAGGCTAGGATGATCCCAAAACCTTCTCAACCCTTCCCTCAAAGACTTAAGAAGAAGAAGGAGGATGGCAAATTCAAACACTTCCTCTCGATGCTAAAACAATGGTCCATCAACATTCCCCTTCTAGTAGCTTTGGAGAAGATGCCCTTGTAGTATTCAAAAGGCTTGGCCTTGGTACTCCTATTCCAACAAGAATGCAGTTGCTTATGGCAAATAGAATTATCAAAACGCCAGAAGGAATACTCTTTGATATGCTTGTGAAGGTTGATAAATTCATCTTTCCTGCTGAATTCGTGATCCTTGATTTCAAGCTTGATTTTAAGGTGCCTATCATATTAGGTAGACCATTTCTAGCCACTCGGAGAGCCTTGGTGGATGTAGATTCTGGTCAGCTTTAGTTTAGGGTCAACAATACAGAGGTTTGTTTAACATCTACCAATCAATGAAACATCCAGATGAGTTTAAGAGTGATGTTTGGGCAATTGAAGATTTCTGAATATGGATGATGACAAAGTCGAGCCACAAGGTTAAACAAGGTGCTTCTTGGGAGGTAACCTAAGTATCTTTTATGTTTTTGGCTTGTTTTAAGTTCATTTTGGTTGTTTAAATTGTTAGGTAGTGGATTGATGTTTATTTTAAGTGTTAAAACATGGAATCATTTGTATTACTTTGGAAATTGGTGTATTTTGAGGTTTGGTTTGCAGGTATAAATCAAGAGCTGAAGGTTTAAAATTGGTGGAGCCGCCTCTACGAGCAGGCCTACAAGCTATAATGGATACTATGACTCATAGTCATGCCTCATAGAGGAAAACAGTGATGAATGAAAGTTGTACACACACTACAAGCAAACATTACGATTCATAAGGTCCCCTATGAGTTGTAAGTGGGGTTCGTAGTGCCCAGGTATGCATTCTAAATTTTTCTAAGTGTTTGGTCTATTATGAGATTGGGACCTACAAGTCATAGGATGCTCTATGACTCATAGTCAGGGTTTCATAGACTCGACCTGCAGAATTTCAATAGTCAACCTGGTTGAGTATATTAGGGGTCAAATATTCATTTGACCCCTTAGTTTCTTCATTTTTAAATAGTCCCTTCCCCCAAAATTTTTTCCATACTAAAAGGTTACTGTTCCAACTCCAATTCCATCACACAAAATAGGATTCTGGCAAGTCCTCCGGCTAAAGCATCACGCTAGGGTTTCGACTTCTTTCTATTTCTCTCATTGAATCTATTTGATCTTCATTTGATCATTTGCTAAGTTTTCTTGGTTAAATATGGCACACTCATGTTATGATCTTTGAATATTATTGGATGAATGTGTGTTTAATGATCATATTGAGTATACCTATGAAAATGACATTGTGAATATGAGAAATGGGGGTATGGTCGATTTCAATCCCTTAGTATGGTTTTGAATGATGAAATTACCTTTGTTGGTTAAGTATTATAATGACATGTTGATCATATGTGTAGTACATGATTTTTGGTTGAAAAATTTTGAACTCATGTCGATATTGGAATCTAGTTGATATGGGTATGTTTTGAAAATGATCTATCCATGAGATACATGTTGTGGGGCTTTATCTTGAACTTTTTAAAACTCCTTTAGTGTGTGTTAGTGTTACTAATTGTGATTTGGAAAATAGTTGTTCTTGGGCATATCTTGAATGTAATTGGGGATTGTTGCTTGATTGTGGGATAATTGTTGATTCGGGATGGTCATGATTATAAGATGGGATTTTATGTGTGTTTGAGAAGATATTTTTCTTAGATGTTATTTAATTGTAAGTTTGAACAACTGTTGGTTCTTGTGGAAAGGTTACAGGCACCACAGGTGACTTGTATTTTCTGCTACGAGGACCCCCTACGACTCGTAGGACACTCTATGAGTCATAGTGATCCCTCGTAGAAGGCAACAGTCACCAGAGTTCCTTAACACTAACATACGAGACCCACCTATGACTCGTAGTGCCTATTACGAATAATAGTGGGGGTCTCGTGGACCTGACTGGTGTTTTCAAAATTTTTCTAGAATGTTATACAAGCCCAAACTACGATAGGCCACCCTACAAGTCGTACCTGTGCCTCATACCAGATTCCAGAATAGATGTTTCTCAGGTACCTTGACACTATGAGGTTACAGTATGACTCATAGGTCACCCTACAAGTTGTACCTGTGCCTCGTTGTTACAGACCTACAGTTGGTTTAGTGCATTTTATTTATGTTTCTTTTATTGGTTTTGTTACTCTTTATTTATTCTCTTGTGTGAGTCTTGTTTGATTAAACACTAGGGTACTTATTATGTGTTATGGGGTTGATTTTCTGGAAAAATGCCTCCAAAAGATAAACAAGCTATCCAGGCCTTCAAGAGGAAGTTGATTGATGAGTCCTCTGAGACTAAGCAATATGAGGGATCAGTGGAAGTCCACAGAGTTTGGATAGACCCCGAGGCAAATGTACCTCAAACTTGAGCACGCATTGCACAGGTCCCGGTAGAAGTAGATTGTCCCTCCCAGTCTGAGTAGAAGGGTAATGGTAATAGATCCGGTAGTAGTTCGCCACAGATAACTCCTACTCACACTAAGACAGAATCAGAGGAGGTACCATATGCTAAGTAGGAGGAAGCAGAGTCACAGCCTCTGGCTGACCCAAGATGGAGCATCGCAGGGATGAAAACTATTTATGATAAGTGATTGGAGCCAAAAGGACAGGGAAAGCCTGTCAGGCAGTTCCTTGAGGAGTTGAGGCTAAATGACTTTCGATTGGATAGGGTTCCAAGCTTATATACTGAGATTTACAGAAATGGGCTTAGGTGGATATCATAACGGTTGGGCAAGTAGGTCTTATATCTAGGCCGGAAGTTTAAGCCAGCCTATTATGCCATCATTCTCCGAGATCTTCCTAAATGGAAGAAACCTATAGAGAGGCTGAGGTTATGAGAGGTATTAGTCAGGGGTCTGATAGTGGACATCTCGGAGGAGACTATTAGGAGGGTTCAATTCGAGCCAAACTATAGGGTCCCTTATTCTACCATCGAATGTGATAACAAGATCGAGAAGATGAGGAAAGGGTGAGCGAGAAGGATGTGGTGGTAAAAACTGAGCTGCTCAGGTGGATAGCTAGCCAGATATGTGAGGAGGGTTTTGAGCATACATGGGTCATAAACCATGCTGATTAGATCGTAAAACCTACCTCTCATTTTGAGCCAAATTTTATTGGTATATTATCTATTGGCGCATCATGCCTACTTTTATAGATAATGTGATCAGCTTGGAGAGAGTTGTACTACTAGCTATCATTCTAGATGGCTATGAGATTGATTGGGCCAGAGTCATGGCGGAGCAGATGCACATGTTTGCTATGTAGACTAACACTTTACTGCCATTCCCTATATTGATTCATTATTTGTGTAGTGAGTCAGGTATTCATGTTGATCCCCACCGATACCCACATATAGAGGCCGTGCATACTATGGAACCCAGCCAAATTAAGGCTGATGAAAACCCGGTAGACCTAGAGCGAGCAGCCTCCCCTCTTATTCTAGATCTATTTCCTCTTGAGCCGCGAACTCATGAGTAGACACTAACCACCACCAGTTCTACTCTAATTGCATCAAACCCACCTATAGCTGTTGATACAAAGACGATTTCATCCTCAGATGTGCCTGCACCAGCACCTCCCACTACTCAGGCTATCCTCTTATGTCTATTTTTGCTTTACAGGTTTTGATATGCAGGTTAGCAAAGTCAGAACTCCAACTGAGCAGGTTGACAAGCCAGCTAAAACCTTGTGTTCGTTAGATGGTCCAAGAGTTAGAGGAGAGGGCCAAAGCATAAACTTGTAAGATGGTAGATCAAAGAGTTAGGGCAGTGGATGCCAAAGTAAATGCCTTTGAGGATAGGATCCAGAAGAGACTCGAAGATGCACAGCCCACTGACATGGTTGCTGTGAAGGGTAAGTTGGCCAAGTTCAAGGCTAACCTGTTAAAGATGTTAGCAGCTAGCATAGCAGCACTAGAGGAGGCACTGATGGGTGATAATGTGTTTGACTTATTCGATGACCACTCGTATGCCCATGGGAAGAGGTCCCTTGAGAGTGATGATGCAGTTGTGAGCTAGAAGAGACCTTGGACTGATGATGAGGTTGTAGCACTAGAGGAGTAGATTATTGATGTGGTGGTGCAGGAGTCATTAGCTATGGTGGCTGTTAGGAAAGATCGGGAGTAGCAAATAACATAGGGAGCTGGAATCTCAGGTACAACTGCAGCCCAGACCACCAAGGAGGAGATTGGACCCCAGGACCGCCAGGATCAAATGGATGCCGATGCTTGAGCACCATGTGATTGATACTTTTGACCCCCGTCCTTATTGCTACTTATGGATATTGTTCTCATTTTAGACACTACCTTTATGTTAGTTTTTGGATAGTTTTGAATGTTTTGTTTTGAACGTTGGTTTTAATTATGTTTTCGAGGATTGGTTTTAAATTTCATTTTTGTTATATATATATATATGTTTACTCTGAGGATAAAGTATTTTCTTTTGGTGGGGTATGGGAAGTTACGGGTCAGGGTGAAGTCTGAGTAACCTTGAGTACACAACTTCCCCTATTTTTGATCCCAAGATTTTCTTGCTATATTTTTTTCCCTTGTAGTTGTTTTTAATTTCTGTTGAACCAGCATGTTTAGATAGTGTAGATAGTTTGTAGATATATAGTGGTTATTATCTTTTGGCATGCACATGATCTTGAATGATTATATGAATGTTTTGAAAATTGGGTACCCTCAAAATTTTTGGGATTGTTTGTTACCATTGCAATCTTGCATATGATTAATTGGCAATGTTTGTTCTAATAAAGAGGAGGCAAGTTGATGCTTGAAGCATGACCTGTAAGTCTATGTGATTGTTTAGGCAATACCATGTGTATGTGAGCCTATTTTATCATATTCATGCATTGTGTACTGACTCAGAACTTGCCTTGTTACTCTAAGATTAGATTAGAGATGTGTTTGATTAGGAAAGGATCTTAGGCCATTATTCTTTTAAGTTAGCCCAATTTTTCCTAAATGACCTACCAAATGTAGTAGTTAATCTTTTGTTCCAAATGTTTGAGCTTTACATGTACCTTTTCTCTCTTGACACCTAGCTAGCCTAGCTTTATTTTGTGAAATACCTTGATATTAGCCCTGGTCTATCCTTGAACATGTGAACCTTAATTGAAGCAAAAAGCCTAAGTTGAGGGTGGCTACCAAAAGCGGCCCTGGTTTAGGGAATGGATATTGTGTACTTCATCTCAGGCTAAAAGCCAAAGTTGAGGGTGACCTTTATTGTGGTAAAGTAATGAAAATGAAGTGGTTAATTGGGAAAGAAAGAAAGAAGAAAAGAATCATGTGTAGGGTCAGAGAAAAAGAAAAGAAAAGTGCCTTGAATTGATAAAAGATAGCAAAATATGTTCAAAAAATAAAGCACAACTAAAAAAGAAAAAGAAAGCATGTATAAAAGCTTGAAAAGGAAGAACGAGGCAGAATATCATAAAATGGTTGAGTTGTAGAGGTAAAAGTGTTGAAAAACGTGGTTCAAGGTTAACCTTTAGTCACTATTTGTCTAAAATGCCATACCAAAGCCCCATAAGCCTATGTTACAGGCCTATTAAGTCCTAAAGTGATCCTAGTTCAACTAGTCGACAGTCTGGAGTTTGAGTATAGGGGAAGCCTATAGCGTTGGTAATCATGCATGAATTACATTTATGAGAGTGAGAATGCTCGCACAGTCCCCAAACTTTTATTGCTCTTTGAGTGAGACATATGAATATCTTTTCTGTGAGGGTATTTGCATTGCATGATTGACATATGACTTGTTCAGTGACTATGGATTAATGATACTACTTCACTTGTCATAGATGGATTGTTAGATGCATCATTGTGTTTTCGTTTGCTTGGTAGCTTTGTAATCAGGTTTTGAAAATCAGAGTTGGGTATTTGAATTGGAGCTAAGTGATATATATGCCATTAGAGTAGTTGTTGTGTGTTTCTCATTGTCTACTTAGATTGAGTTATCATTTGAGGACAAACAATATTTCTAAGTTGAGGGTATTGATGTGCTGTTAAAATATAACACATTCAATGCCTGAAACAAGGATTTTGTAAGTTCTTAATGCGACATTTTATGGTTTTTATGTGTTTAAGTGTTTTTCTTGCAGAAAATACAAGTTGGTATGATTTTGGGGGAATATTGTAGATTTGGCTGAAGTACAGGATATACGAGCCACCCTACGAGTCGTAGCCCAAGCTATGAGTTGTAAGGTGCCCTCGTAGCAAGATAAAATGAGTAAAATTAAGAATCTGCAAATTGAAAGTCAGCCATATGAGGCTGACCTATGAGTCATAGGTCTCATTATGACTCCTATAGGTTGGGATCGTAGCAAGGAATAGTCATCCAAAAGTTTGGACCAAGAACTGCAATCCTAGACTACGAGAAGAGCATATGAGTCGTAGCCCAAGAAATGACTCGTAACAGTGGGTCAGAGTAGTCAAGTCCAAAATGCCAAATGATGACTACAAAACCCCGATTATGACTCGCAGGTCACCCTACGAGTCATATATGAGAGGCGTAATTGCTGTCAGCTATATTTTCTATCTAATTTTTACAGTGTTTTTGTAAATAGTATAAATAGTTAATGTTAGGGTTTTAGCTAGAGACTTTGAATATTTTTAATTTTTCATCACTTTGAATATTCTCTCTTGACTATTTCTAGGGTTTAGTGTAGAATTTATTTTTTTAATTTGAAGACCAGCACCCACAACTAGGGGTTGTGGGAACCATGAGTAGTTGACTTGAAATAACCTATACGTTGTGCTTTTCTTTGATGGGGTTTTTGTATGTATTATTAATTTCCCTTCACTTTGATTGTTGTTTGGTGGTGGCCACCACCAAACCCCTCCTACCATCACCATCCCGACAAAGGTAGTGATGAATAGAAAAGGAAAGTAGATGAAAAGATTCGATTGATGTGTTCTAGTCTAATCAACCAAAGCTGACCAAGGGGAGGTTGAATGGGACAATGGGTAACGGTTAGTTGGCACACCATGGTTGCCGACCAAGCGTCATGGTTAAATTCGACCTTTACCTTCACAAGAGGGATGGAAGAACTAAAGTTATCGTCCTATATACAAATTCCTAATTAGAGTTATGTTTTCTAGGGTAATTGAGTTAAAAAATCATGGGGAACACAATTCCCAAATTGTCCCTTAATTTGATTGTCTTCTATTATAAATAGTATAGTGTTTATTTTTGTTTTTCATTTTAAATCACAAACCCCCTCCCCTCTCCCATTTTAGAGAATATAGTGATGAATGCTTGAAATGATTGTTAGTGGATCAACTTATTCATGCCCCGTATTCCCTATGGATTTGACACTAACCTATGGTTTGGTTTATACTTAACTGCGACCGCTTTATTGTTGGACCGTGAACATCATGGGTCACTAGAGATCATCGATGTCAGACTGAACCCAATTGCAATACCATAACCAAAGCCACAACCAAAGTTAGGCATACTCAAGCTCTGATTGATAGTCCTTCCCAAACTGAAGAGGAAGGTAGTGATGAGAGTGGGAGCGGCATGCCACAGATGACTCCATCTAGAGAGGAGTCTAGTTCTATGGGGGGCTCTGAGGAAGAAGCAGATGTCGAGTCCTCCATCGCACCATTTTCATTATCAGCACTGGATTCCTCTATTAACTGGTGGTGTGCTGAGGCTATGGAGGCGATATATTTAGTGGGAATGCAGGCAAAAGGAGCGCGGCAAGTCAACCCATTCTATTTGTGAGGAGCCCAGGGTGATTTCTAATGGACTTAGCCATGTCCCCAGTCTACAGGACACGATGAGTGATTATGGGCTCATGTGATTGAAAAAGTCTCTTGGTCGGTACTCCCCGATGCTGGTGAGAGAGTTCTACATATCCTACACTTCCACCATCCAACGTTTTTTTGCCAAGGGGAAGAAAACTCTACCTTAGCCCAGGCTAATAGAAACATGAGTAAGTGGTCGACGGGTGGACATTTCAGAGGATACTATTCGCCATATGCTTTTTGGTCCTAAGTACCGTGCCCCCAGATCCACAATGAAGTTTGATTATAGGTTGGGGAAAGCTAGGAACCCACTGATTATGAAGGATCCTGAGCATCGGACCACTCTTTAGAGATGGATGGTTAGTCATATTACAGAGTAGTATCCAAAACCTTCTTAGCTTACCACCCATATGGAGCCTATCGTCAAAGCTTCCCTTAGCTTCCCCAATAACTTTTGGTAGTCCATTGTTTGATCACGCATTCGGCTAACCTTGGGGGATAATACTCTTATGCTGGAGTGTGCAGTTTTGGTTGCCAACATCTTAGCTGGCTATGAATATATTGGACCACCTTAAAGCCTAGCAAATACACGAGGCCATACTGAAGAGGGAAACCTCTATCCCTTTGTATAAAGTTTGATCTACAGACTCTGTATAGAGTTTAGGGTTGAGATTTTACATCAGCTATATCAGTTAGTTGAGCCCAACATATTTTGGAGGCCAGTCTGATCAAGGCTGATGAGAACTCGATGGCACTTTGGTGAGCACAACCTCCTCCTTTGCAAGAGATGTTTACCCCGGTGCCACCTTCTAAGGGTTCTGAGAGAGACACCATAACTACTGCTACTACTACTATAGAGGAGAGGCTCCTCGCAACATGGTGCAGATGAGGAGAGGGGACCCACTACTGCTGCTATCGCATCAAAGACTACTACTTCACAAACTCCTATAGCAGGCATGGTCTATACATCCACTACTTCTATTCAGGCCATGGCGCAAAGATTATCACATGTTGAGGCCCAATTAACTCAGTTTATTTAATAGATTAGGCTGTGGGTCAGGCAGGCTATTGCAAATTTAGAGAGTCAGAGTCAGACATTCATGATCGCTACTATTCAGGATCGTATTTTTGTCGTGGATGCCCATATCGATACCTTTGAGGAGTAAGTACAAAAGAGATTGGCTAAGGCCCGACCTTTA
>DF360202.1:47743-74624 GCA_000787875.1 Solanum virginianum | reverse complement strand
GACCCTCTACGGATTGTAGGAGTAAGTACAAAAGAGATTGGCTAAGGCCCGACCTTTAGATTTGTCAGCCCTATAGTCAGAGATCAAGCAGCTCCAGACTGATTCGATAGCATCACTAGCGGCACCAGTCACACTACCAGTGACGACTTCTATAGTGACGATGTTGGATTTATTTTCCTCGTAGGAGCTTACAGTGACTTCCCTCAAGAAGAGACCTTTTATAGATGAGGAGATAGAGGAGGGAAATATACATACAAAGCTCTTAGAGGATGAGGAGTTCGAGCTTATCATGAGGAGATCAAAGTATGAGGAGAAGATGTGACTAGCTCATGAGCATGATAGGTTGAGGGGTATTAGCTCTTCTGGACATAGTACTCTTGTACAAAAGACTACCTCACAGGAAAAGCTGGCCAGACTCAGCCTGAGACAGGCGTTTAGATACTGCGGTATACTTTTGACCCCTTACATTTTATTTTTGCTTATTTTTGTGCATTGGGGAAAATGCACATCATTTTAAATGGGGTGTAGGTAGTTATGGGCCTCAGTGAAGTCTGAGTAGCTTATGGTCCATAACTGTCCCAATTTTTGATCCTGAGGTTTTTTTGCCTGTGTTCTTTTTCCTCGTAGATATTTAATTTCTGTTCAATCGACAAATTTAGGATGTGCAACATATACTACTAGTACTTATGGCATATAACATGTTTTTATGTTTTGTTTTGAAAAAATGGGTACCCACCAATTTGTTTTATTAGTAGCTAAATAGTAACCATGCTTGTTTAGGTGTTTGACAATATTTGTTCTAATAAATGAGGGTAAATTGAGATAAGAAGCATGATCTATAAGTCTTTTATTGATAATGTATGCAATGCTATGTGAGCATGAGCTTATTCTGCTAGAGTAATGTATTTTGTGCTAATTCATAACTTGCCATGTTACTCTAAGTTAGATTGTAGATTAAATGGATTAGGAAAGGGAACAAAGCCTTATAGCATATCATTACACATCTTTGGTCCTTGCCATGTTACTCTAAGTTAGATTGTAGATTAAATGGATTAGGAAAGGATCTTAAGGCTTTGTTCTTTAATTAGTCCACTTAAGCCTAAAATAACCAACCAAATGATGATTTGTACCTTGTTCAAAATATTTGAGCCTTACATGCACCAATTCTTTGTAAACACCTAATTATCCTAGCCTTATCTAGTGAAAAATCATAAAATTGGCCCTGGTCTTTCCTTGAGTATCGTGAACCTTAACTAAGTAAAAAAGCCTAAGTTGAGGGTAGCTACCTAAAAGTGGCCTTGGTTCGGAGGATAGATATTTGTACTTCACTACAGGCTTAAAATCATTGTTTAGGGTGGTTGGTGAAAGGGTAAAAGCACAAAAATAAGGGCGTGACTTAGGAAGGAGAAGAAAAAGAAGAAAACTTATGTACCGGGTGTAAGAAAAATAAAAGATGCCTTAGATTGACCTTAAAAAAAGTATAAAAAAAGCAAAAAAAAAAAGCTAAAAAAATGAGAAGAAATCACTTGGAAAAGCTTGAATAAGGAAAAAGGGAGAATAGGATGAAAATGATAGAGTTGGTGGGGAAAAAGTGTAGAAAAATGCACTTTCAAAGAGGATCATTACTCACTATTTTCCTAAAATATCATACCAAATCTCCTGAGCCTAGGTTACATGCCTAGAAAGTCCTAAAGTGATCCTAGTCTAGTTAATTAAAGGTCTGAGTCATGAGTATAGGGGAAAGCCTATGTTGTTAGTCATTATGCATGAATATCTTTTGTGAGAGTGAGTGTTTTTTTTCATAGTCCCAAGGTTAAACATGAAATCATCATTGAGTGTCAAATATGGAACATCTTTCTATGAGAGCACTTGCATTGTATTGTTAGTATTTGACTTGTTTAGTGATTGTGAACTGTTGATATCCCCTTGCTTGTCATAGTTGTGTTGTCACATGAACCAATTTGCATTGGTTTGCTAAACAACTATCTGATCCTATTTTGAAAAGCTAGTGTGGGTATCTGAGGTTTGAGATGTATATGATATATGCCATTAAGTTAAGATCTGTGTGCTACTGTATTGTCTATATAGATTGAGTCATTGCTTGATGACAAGCAATAATTTTAAGTTGATAGTGTTGATGTGCTGCCAAAATACAACACTTTTGATGCTTAAAACTTAAGATTTTATGTGTTCTCAATGCAATATTTGTGGGTTTTATGGGTGTTGATGTGCTATCAAAATATAACACATTTAATGCTTAAATCTTAGGATTTTGTGCATTCTTAATATGATATTTGTGGGTTTTGTTTGTTTTTGTGTTTAGATTTGCAGGAAGATAGGTTGGCCATGCTTTGGGGCAAAATTACAGAAGATTTTTGGTTTTTGATGACTTATGAGACCCTCTACGGATTGTAGAGCATTCTACAAGTCATAGAGGAAGTTTTGTGGCAAATTCTAGTGAAGGATGACATTTGAATATTAGCTCAACGAGATAAGTATACGAGTCATAGAGCATTCTATGAGTCATATTGATGGGTTTCGTGATGATTCCTAGTGAGGGACAATCAGACGAAGTTAAAGCCTATGATCATGCAGTACGAGTCATGGATCAGTTTATGAGTCGTAAAGTAAAGTCATAGAAGAAAAGTCCAAAATCTCAGGAGCTAATTACGAGACCCCGATTATGAGTCATAGAAGTCACTATGAGTTGTAGAGACCTTTCATAGAAGTCGCCGACCAGTTTTTTTTTGTTTTATCTAAGACTTAATTGTAATTACTATAAAGAGTTTTAGCTTATTATACAAGAGAGGACATCATTATTCATGTCGACCAGTTTTTCTATTTTATTTAGGACTTAATTATAATTACTATAAATAGTACTTTTAGGTCATTTTACTAGAGGAGGACATCATTATTCAGTACTTTTAGGGTTTGTACTTAGAGAACCCAATACTTGAGAGAGAAGATTGTGAGAATACACTTGTATGTAAATTTGATCTTGAAGCTTATGATTCTCAATCTTCTTAGATCTTCTTAATCTTAATTCAATTGGGTAACTGATTAATTATGTTTTTCAATTCATAATTTCTTCATATATCGATAGCATGAGTAGCTAAATCCACAACTAGAATTGTGGTAACCATGAAGAACTAACTAAGTAAACCCAGATAATTTACAATTCTTGGAATGGGTATATGCATATGTTAATCAGTTCTCTTCATTTTTCATATTTTCTAATGGTGCCCAACATTAGAACCCGCTTAGTGTTACTGACTGGACCAAGATAGTGATGAATAGGAAAAGAGATTGATTAACATGATTCGATTGATTTGTTCTCGTCTAATCAACTGAATTGGGCCAAGGAGAGGGACTTATAAGTACTGGTTAATATTGCACACTATGCAGATAGGCCAAGTTGCATAGTGAAATTCGCCTCTCACCTTTGACCAAAAGGGTCACGATACAAGCCTAGGGCCTAGACATGTCCGGCGAATTAGGAACCTGAAGGAAACCCAAACAAGCCTTATAGCATATCATTACACATCTTTGGTCACAAAAATAATTAAATGACATATAAAGAATGGAAATAAGGAAAAGGGACTAAGGGAGAACTTGTCATAACATAGAGTCAAGAGATAATAGAATCAACTCATAGCATAAAATACATTGCTTTGTCGAACAACACCTTTACTACATAGATAATGGCGGGGCCAAGATATGTAACCGAGCTCACCCTCATAGTCATAAGTATAAGATAAAGTAAAGAGAATCTTAATACATAATGTGAGAGAATAGTCCTTGTCCCCGAAATGGAGGACTCACCAAAGGCTAACTTGAACAATCCATCTAGCCACAAGAAGAATCAATAGGAGCTTGTGTCCCTACATGGTGACACCATGTAGGCATAGAGTATGCGTTAGTATGTTTGAATGTACTAAGTATGTGGGATACATTGCAACAATGGATAGGCTTCATAATCAAAATACATACAATAGATAATAGGCATAGTATAGCAAAATGGCATGTATGTTAAACGCATAAGTAAAACATGCTTAAGTAACTCATGCTTGCATAGGACATATCATGTGTGTAAGAATAGACCAACATATATTGTTGTGAGGTATGAACCCTCACTTAGGTTAATAAGGTATTAACCCCTCACTTTGTTTAATGATATATCAACCCCTCACTTTGGTTAATGAGGTATCAACCCCTCACTAAGGTTAATGAGGTACCAAACCCTCACTTTGGTTTATTGAGGTACCAATCCCTTACCTTGGTAAAGTTTTATCACTATTGCTACTTGCCATAAAATCAACTCATGAATACCATACTCTCATCATCATAAAGTTATCATATACCTTCACTTTCTCTCATCATTATACATCATCATAAAGTTATCATATATATTCAAGCTCACTAGAAATTGCATTTTTTGCACGAATAAGTTTTATGAAAATGGGCAAAAATCCTTCATCTAAAGTCATAATAAGGTGAAATGAAGTGCATTGGAAATATAATTCAAAGGGTTTTCCGTCGATTGGTCATATGCCACCCAATTCTTTATGTGCTAAGAGATATGCCCCTTCAAAGTTGACCCTCCTAAATAGCGTATTTTGCGATTTTCGGATTTTGATACGGTTGCTCTAAAATTTTGGTTAGACCCATTTCCTACTCAATTTGACCCTCTAAAAAAGAATATCAAGTTGGATTTTTGAAATAACGAATGAATTTTTAGAAATATGGAAAATAAGATTCCGAGCACTTTTGAGGCACGTTTTCAGGCACTTTTAGGATCGTTTCAATATCTCCCCCTTGGGAACATTCGTCCTTGAATGTAGAAGAGACGTACAAGACAAGAGTAATTATGAACAAATCATTCCCAATATGAATGCACCATTAAATTTAAAATACGATTCTAAAAATCTCAACATAAGTGTAAAATCATCATAAACTTGCCAACATGAACATGAATGTATATGAATGACATAGGGGGTTGAAATGCAAGACTTGAAATCATAAAACAAAGACTTGGCATGTTATCATAAGCTTGAATAGAATTAAAGAGATATGGATATTGCTCCTCCATGCCCGCTCCAGCTCCCCGAGAGAAACATATGAATAGATGACCCTTCCCAAGGGCCTTGAAGAATACTACATCATTATCAATCATCTTCTCCACTCATCCATCCAACACCCCCAACAGGACTTTCTCTTAGGCAAACTTACCCTCCTTAACACCCACAACCTCAAAGTGTTCTATAACATTAAAGTCACAAACACATCACATCTACCTCAAAGCATGAAGAATCGAATGAACCATATCTATATCGATAGGCGATTCCCAAACTTATGCAACCTTACCAACCTCTCTCTGCACTCTATAATGACTCACAATCCTCAACTCAATTATCAATCTTAAATACACCTAACCCACTTAGTACCATAGCCACCATCTTCTTCTTGGGAGCCAACCTACACTCTATCATTCTCTCATCCAAAACTTCTAACTCTAATAGAGTAAAATCAAGGCCTTGCCTAATCTAGACCTCTTAACCCAAGAAGATTTGGAACCACCAAGGAGACTATATTACCATTCTCCACTTCCCTCAATCTAACTTCTGGTCTAGCCAATCAATGGGCCCCACTAGTCTCCTCTTCTTGCCACCATCAACAACACATGCTAGGGTACCTAGAGTACCAATCGCAATATTAGCCTTTTCGAAAAAAACCAGTGCACAATCATACCATAATCCCTATGGAGTTCTAACAACCTTCTTGCTATCCAAAATGTACACCTATCATATTTAGTAAACAACCTCTCATCCTCTAAGACTTGCTACCCTACCCCCAAATGATTCACAAGCTCTAAAAAAATCAATACCTTATCACTAGAGACCACCACAAAGATATCAAGGTAGGGTTTTAAGACCCTATTCAAGAAACCCACAATCATCACTGGTGCATAAGGCAACCAAACAACTCCATCAATACTAATAATGATCACTCCTAACCTGAAAAGACACCTAGGGGTATCACCTACCTTCATTCTCACTTGGGGACAAAACCCGAACCAAAGATCAATCTTAAAGAAGTGACTGACCCATCCTAGTTGACTAAATAGATTGACCATCCTTACCTATCATTTTATAACCTTATGGGTTCTACACTCATTAGAAACATGCTATGTAAGTAGCCCAAACTACCCCAAAATGCCCAAATGCAACAAGCTAAGTCATCATCCCACAAGAATACTTATGATATGCATGTACATAATTTCAAAGAGGCAATAGTCATTTTTCCAAATCATTTTTCAAAATAATTCATATACATGAATGCATATGCTATGAACAACAAGGAATGACATGGGTAATTAAGACTCCATTTAAAATCAACATTTGTAATACGAAGTTGAAGTGAAAACATAATTAATTCCATATTTAAATCCATAGTGTAATCTCTTATGCATAAATAATTCAAAAAGGGAACATGCATACTTATAACTTTATAAACCTTAAGTAAATCCCCATATAATAGTTTAAGTCACATTAAAATCATCAAATAAACATTACCCATACATTAATAGAATTTTAGGAATCATAATATTCAAATCCCAAATTAAAATAAGTAAAAATCCATGTAGGTTTTCTGGAAAATAAATTTTTGAAAAGGGCTTAACTTCATACTTGCATAATCATAGATAATTTCATGAATTCATAACATACTTGATAGCCTACATTCATCATGAAGTTAGTTGACTTGTAAAACATGCACATATCTTGAGAATTCTTAACTTGGCATTTCATTAAACACTTGGTTGGCACATATGAGGACATGTTCAAATCAGGCAAAATGCAAGAGTATAGATCATGAAATAGTGAAATCAATGCATTTTAAAATCATGTAAATCAGCCTACCAACATCATGGTAAAACCCCATCATGGGTAACTTGTAAATCATGCTAAAACTTCATAATAATTCATAGATTTCATAGCTTGAATCATGTATAGTTTCAATAGACAAATATCACTTCATAATATAAGCTCAAAATAGATATTTATGCATAATTAACAATATTAGACAAAACCCCAACATGTTTCATGCTCATATTTCATAATAATAGATACCCATAAGAAATACATCTTGAAATCATGCAATTTTCATAAAAAGGAAGATTGAGCTTTATGGTGAAAGGAGCCTATGAATGAAACCCACGTACACATGAATCCTACAAGCACCAAGGGATAACATGAGAAATAGTAATTCCCGAACCTATCAAATTACCCTACTCAAAACATCTGTCACAATATGGCCTTACCTAGAGTCAACTAAGTCATAGGAGCAACAATAGAAGAGAACCTACTCACAATCCCCGACAATAGCCCACTAAAAACATGGCCTTACCTAGGGTCAACTAAGTCATAGGAGCAACAATAGAAGAGAACCTACTCACAATCCTCGGTAATAGCCCACTAAACCCAAGAAGCTTCTAATACCCGAAAGTCAAGGTCTAGGCTAACACCTAATCACCTTTATCTTACTAAAGTCCACCTTAATACCATTACCTGTTACCACACAACCTAGGAAGGCAATCTCTTAGCACCAAAATTCCCATCTCACCCACTTAGCACCCAACCTTCTTCATTAAACTCATAGTACTACCCTCAAATGATTCACATGTACTTCCTCATTAGGGAACGAACCACATCATCATCACCAAAACCACCATAAACCTATTATAATAGGGACTAAATATCTTACTCATGAGACTTATAGGCATACCCGGTGTACTAGTCAAACAAAAGGACACTACCCCAAAATTCAAAATATCAGAAAGGACATTTAAAGCCTCATCTACCAACAACAACAATTCTATAGACAAAACAACTTAGGTTGAATACCTCTATTTCTCACAAGATGAAAAATATGACCCCTTAGAGACCAATTGTACCTTGAGTCAAGAATGGACCTACCCTCCTTGCTACCACTTAATAACCTCCCACTCAATGATAAGCTCATTAGGGAGTCAGATTCTAACTCTACGGGTCCCACTATCCATGGAGACACAACATGCGTACAACTATTCTATCCTAAGTTCAACATCAAAATCCACTACATTAAATCCAACAAGCCACAAAGCAAGACCTAATACAATACAAACCCAAATCAATATCTATGAACTTTCTAGCAATAATATACCCAACCAAGAGATAAATTTTAAAGGTTCACATCACAACTTGGGGCACACATGAAGCCCCACCATCATCTATAAGAATAGAGAAGAAATAGTAAAACTCGAGTCCATCAAAATCAAAACCTTCTACTTACCTTCCTTCACCTTCATCTTTGAAGCAGCATGATCAGCTAAAAGAGCAAAGAACATTATTTAGAGGGAAAATCCCTATCTCACTTCTAAAGAATGACATAGACCATAAAGAAGGAAAACATTTTCTAAAACATCTCATAGCCTCCTACTCATAATTGTGGTGCACAATACAACCATGAATAAGACTCTAATCTATGTGGTGTGTTAGACTCTGAGGATCTAACAACCTAGTACTCTGATACTATCATTGTCACATCCCAAGCCTAGGGCCTAGACGTGATCGGCAAATGGAGAACCTGAAGAAACCCTAACTAAGCCTCATAGCATATCATTACACATCCTTAGTTGCAGAAATAATTAAATGACATATGAAGGATGGAAATAAGGGAAAAAGGGACTAAAGGAGAACTTCTCATAACATAGAGTCAAGACATAATAGAATCAACTTATAGCATAAAATACATTGCTTTGTCCAACCAACTCATGGCAATCCCATGAACTACCAGTGTCACTAGCTACTTTCTAAAGCCAGAGCCCATGGTCGTTGGGAGCTTAAGCAGAATACGGGTCACTTGCTTTATTACACCACAAAATTTACTAGGTCGCCACATGAAGACCCACAGGTCCATCTTTAGAACTTCTTAGAGATTGCTGATAATTTCATCCCCACAGGGGTGAATAGAGATTATATAAGGATGACCTTTTTTCCTTTCTCACTGTTGGGGGAAGCATGAAAGTTGCTACAGATTGAACCACCCAACTCCATGCCTTATTAGGATGATCTTTCTCAAAAGTTCATCACTCAATTCTTCTCATCTAGCAAGACAACCAAACTAAGGAGTGAGATTTTGAGCTTCAACCAAAAGCGTGGAGAAAATCCATATCAGGCTGATGACAGGTTTAAAACTCTTCTTATTAATTGTACCCCTTCATTGCTTGGCTAACGAGGTGTTGGTCCATTGCCATGACCCAAGCCTAGGTCCTAGATGTGACATGATGAATGGGAACTTAAAGGGCCCCAAACAAGCCTCTTAGCATATCATTTACACATTGTTAGTCGTAGAAGCAATTAAATAACAACAAGAGAGAATAAATAAGGATAAAGGGACTAAGGGGAGTCTTTTATAGAATAAGTCATAAAGAGTTAAATCTCAAAGCATAATTACATCACTTGTCTAACAACACCTCTAAATATAGACTTGAGCGGGGCCCAAGACACTTTTCGGGCTCACCCTCATAGTGTAAAGAGTTTAATATTAAGAAATGACAAAGACAAGAGTAGCATAGATAATATCCCCAAACTTTGAGGACTCACCAATAGCTTGTCTTCAAAGATGTCATAACTAGCCATGGGGAGGGTGATTATGCAGACCTCCGGTTCTAAATGGTAACATCAAATAGGCATAGAGAATGTGGTAGTATGTTTGAATGTACTAAGTATGTAGGACGCCATACAACAAGAGATAGGCAACATAATCAAAATGCATAGATATAGGCAATGGATAGTATAATAACAATATGACATGAGTGATCAATGCTTGAAGTAAAACATGCTTGTATAGAACTTATTACATGTGTATGAAGAGAGACCATCATAATAGACCAAGTAAACTACTACTTGGAATCCAAGGCATGTCAACCCCTTGGAAGGTAATTGAGGTATATACCCCTCAACTAGTAGATGAGCATGTCACCCCCATCATAGCGGTCAAGGTATATACCTCTCAACATGGTAGAAGGGCATGTCACCCCCCATCAAAGTGGCCAAGGTATATACCCCTCAACATGGTAGATGGGCATAACACTCCCCATCAAAATGGTCATGGTATATACCCCTCAACATGGTAGATGGGCATAGCACTCCCCATCAAAATGGTCATGGTATATACCCCTCAACATGGTAGATGGGTATAGCACTCCCCATCAAAGTGATTGAGGCATATCACTTCCTCAACAAGGTATGGTGAACTTACAATACTATAGATACTTTTCATGAATTCAATATATACATACATTTTTTTCATCATCATAAAGTCACTTGAGTCATAGGCCATGCAATAAATCATCAATAACTCAAGAACCCTTAACCAATTCCCTTTATCATCATAAAGTCACTTGACCCATAGGCCATACAATAGATCATCAATAACTCAAGAACCCTTAATCGAATATTTTATTAAATGCTTGGTGGGTGTGTAATGCTAGTTCAAAATCATGCAATTAAAGAGTGAAATCATGTAAGAAAACTTAATGTAAATCAATCCACCAACACTTGGTAACACCCTCTTACAAGATACATTGAAAACCCTCATAAAATCCCATCATAGAACATAGGTTCTTAGCTCAAAACATGCTTAAACAGTCTACATTTCATGAAACCCCAATATAGTTTATAATCAATTCATATTAAGAAGTACCCATAGATAAATCAACTTGAAAACATCCAATTTACATAAAAAGGAAGGTTGGCACCATGAGTGAACACATACCTCAAATTTAAAGATTTCCTTGATGAAGATTTGAATGAAAGCTTGAAACTTGATTGAATTTCTTAAATCTAGAAATGAGTTTGAAACACTTGAATTTAGGTGAAATATTTGGCAAAGTGTTATAGAGGGTTTTGGGGGAATGTCTTGAATGACATGGGGTTGAACAAATGACTAAGTACAGGTGTTTTTACGTATAGGAAAGCTTAGTCCTAGAACCCCAAGGCCTTGGACTGAACTAGAAAAATTGGCAGTAAAAATATATAGGTCTGTGCCCTGGCCAAATCGCGCCAGGGGCACGGATTGATTCTGTTTTTCATCAACTTTGGAAAATCAAATTTTCATACGATTACTCTAAATTTGAGGTTATAACCATCCCCCACTCAATTTTTCCCCTGATCATAAATATGAAGTTAGATTTTTGATATCACACACGAATTTGGAGATATATGAAAATTACAAATTTGGGCATTTTCGAGGAACTTTTTGGGGTGTTTCATCCATACCTTCATTGAAGGTTTTGAACCCACCACCAAGATTCTTCTTGATTTTACTATAGGTTGATAGGTATTGTAGAAGATATATGATGAGTTGTATGCACTTCTCAATCATATCACACAAGGCAATCATGAGTTGAATGAAGGATCAAGCCGACTGATAGTTCAAAAGCAGGCCGATATGTTGGAGATCAATGTTATAACTGCCGTGCAGGCTCAGTTGTCAGCCATCCAGAACATGATGATCACACACTTCAATAACCAGGTATTGGGTCAATAACAACAAGCCAACACCAGTAAATATGGAATAATAACAGCAAAATGACTGGTGTGATTGTTGTGGAAGAGGAGACCATAATGCTGGGGTTTGTGGGGCTAATTCAAAAGTTGTGAATTTAATGGGCAATGCCAGTAGAGATTGATATCAAGGTTTTAGGAACTCATACAACTCAAATTAGAGGAACTACCCTAACTTCTCTTGGGGTGGGAATAAACAAAGCAAGGGCCACCTCAGCAAATACCACAGGGTGGCAATGCTTACTACAATCATCAAATGTAGCAACCTGTAAAACAGGCTAACCCATGATTGACAATGAGGTGTTGAGGCAAATTCTAGCAAACCAGAATAGAAAAGAGGAAGAAATTCACCAGAACAAGAAAGGTCCCAAGAACTTGGAGAAACAGTTGGGGCAATTGGAAATCACTGTGAATTCTAGACCATACAGACCCCAACCCAAATCAGGTGAATGCAGTCAGCATTAGGAGTGGAAGACTATTGACTAAGTTAGTCCTAAAATAGAGAGATGGGGCTAAACCAAGCACTGCACAGAATGATGATGTTGGCAATCCCAGCCCAACTATTGATGAGGCAATTCCAATGCCTAAACTTTCTCTTTCATTCCCCCAAAAGCTGAAAAAGAAGAAGGAGGATGACTGCTTTCAAAAGTTCATTGGGCTCTTGAAATAGGTACAAATTAACTTGCCTCTTATTGATAATTTGTAGGGGATCCTAAAGAATGCCAAAAATGTGAAGGACATTCTAGCCAACAAGAATAAGTTGGCTGAATATGAAACCATGGCATTTATAGAGGCATGTAGCTCTAAGTTTCTTAATAGATCCCAGCTATTATCCAAGTTAAAGGATCCTGAGAGCTTTACTGTGCAAGTATGTCAGGACCCAAGCCTAGGGCCTAGATGTGAGACAGCACAAGGGGAACCCGAATGGATCCCAAGCAAGCCTCATAAAGTATCATTACACATCCTTGATCACGGAAGTAATAAATGAAGCATCAAGATAAAAGAATAGGGAAAACTAGGGCTAAGGGAGAAGCTTGCACAATATCATGGTCAAATGACAAGAGTTAAACTCATAAGGTAGACACATAACATGTACAACAAATACCTCTAATAAGAAGGATGCCAAGCCTTGGCTAATCAGATGGATCCTGCTAGTTTAAGGGTTTGACATTTAGATTAAGGATCAAAAGGGGTGTGAGAACCATATTACAGATCACTTATCCTGCTCGAAGAATGATGCTCACATTGGTGACCAAATGTAGATTGAGGAAGAATTTCCAAATGAGCAGCTTCTGGCTCTAGAAGTAGATGAGGTACAATGGTATATTGATATTGTGAACTACTTGGTGAGTGGGGTGTTTCCCCCTATTGCTAACTATCAGCAACGAAAGTGACTAGCTCACGATGCAAAGTCTTACATTTGTGATGAGTCATATCTCTTTAAGCAAGGGGTTGATCAAATGGTCAAAAGATGTGTTCCTGAGGTCGAAACATGAAAAATATTAGAGAGGTATCATGCTTCAGCTTATGGGGGCCATCATGGAGGTGAGCAAATATCTTATAAGGTGCTACAATCAAGTTTCTTCTGGCTACTCTCCTTAGAGATGCTATTCAATTTGTGAGAGCTTGTGATGTATGCTAGAAGACTGGTACCATCTAAAAGAGGCATAAGGTACCCCTGATTTGGCAAAGTGTTATAGAGGGTTTTGGGGGAATGTCTTGAATGACATGGGGTTGAACAAATGACTAAGTACAGGTGAGCAGGAGCCATGTTTTGTGCACATGTAGTACCCCTGAATAACATCTTGGAGGTGGAGATCTTCGTTGTATGGCAGATGGACTTTGTGGGTCCATTCCCACCCTATTTTGACAATAATTACATCTTAGTTGCAATTGACTATTTCTCCAAATAGGTGGAAGCGGTAGCTTTACCTACCAATGACTCGAATGTGGTGAACAAGTTCTTGAAGAAGCAGATCTTTATAAGGTTTAGGACTTTGAGAGCTATCATCAGTGATGGGGGTGCACACTTCATCAATGAAATAGTGAAGAATCTACTAGCTAAGTATGAAGTGCGGCATAAGGTGGCTACATCTTACTGCCCTCAGACAAGCGATTAGGTAGAGGTGTCCAATAGAGAGGTGAAATAGATCTTATATGAGAAAAGATTGGTCCATCAAGCTTGATGAGGCCTTGTAGACGTATAGGATATTGTACAAGACACCAATGGGCACATCTCCATACAGGTTGGTCTATGGGAAGGCATTTTATAACTTGATTGAGCTTGATCACAAAGCGTATTGGACCATAAAAAGGCTCCATCTCAATCTTAAGCTCGCAGAAAGAAAGAGAATGGAACAGTTAGATAATTCCAGCTCTAAGCTTATGAGAATGCAAAGCTTTATAAGGAGAAGACTAAGAAGTAGCATGATTAGCTCATCATCAGGCGCAATTTTTAGCTAAGACAACATGTATTCATTTTTCACTCACATTTGAAACTATTTTCAAGGAAGCTGAGATCAAAGTAGAGTAGGCCATATGTTGTGATGATTGTGAAGCTACATGTAGCAGTTGAGCTTAAAGTTGAGGCCACGAACCAAACATTTTTGGGAAATGGTTAGCATATCAAACACTACTATAGTAAGGACACAAGCAAGGATGAAGAGTTCATGGAGTTGACCAATGATGAATAATGTGATGATGAGTCGTGTCGCAACGGTAAATCAGGTACTGCACGAGAGACAACCCGTGGTAAGGTAATGGTAAATGTTTTAGTTTTTGCTTTATTTATATTTTAAAAAACCATAGAAAATTTAAAAATTGCACCAAGTATAGGCCCGCGACTAGTGTGTATCACAGGCCCTGTGCATTTTGGTGCAAAATTTTTGCATCTTCATTTTTCGGTGATCCATTAGGTATTTTTTGTATTTTTTTGTTGGATTAACTTTTTTCACTTTTGTAACATATTTAGCTATTAGGGAATTTTTTCGGAGTCCGAAGCTAATTTTTTTTTGAGACCCCAAAATAGTGATGGTCCGCAATACGCATGTGATAAACCACTATCGCGGAAAGGGTCATGGGCCAGTGCATAGGTAAGTTAAAAACACAAAAAATAGAAGTTTATATAAGCGTCCATGCCGTGTCGTGGACCTACCGCATACATATATTATTTTCCATTCTCATATGTGTCCCACACCCTATTTAAACCCCCCTCTTCCCTACATTTTTTCTCCTATTTTGTCTCCCCAACCCGATGAAAAACCCTTTCTATTTCATTCTTCTCTCTATTTTCCTCTTCTAAACACCCACATAAATTCAAATTAATCCACATCGTGCCTCAAATTCTTCAAGGATTTGATTGTCTACTCTTGTATACTTCAAGTAAGGTAAGTGTTTCTAAAAAAATTGCTTGTTCAATGATGCCTTAATTTTTGCCCCTATGGGTTAATTTTGCTATAATTACATGTTGGGTTAAATGGTTGAAATAATAGTCTTGAACAAGGTTATGAATGTTTGGGGTGATGAAAGTGTTGGAATTAAAGCATAGGGGATGTATTGTTGAACTAAATTGTGGGTTTATGCTATCAGAGTTTTTGTTAGTAGCCATATTCAGATGGGAAGTCTGAGTACCTTCTCACCTTATGGCTTGAATCTAAGTATGGGGTCGGGTATACTTAGAGTTGTGTAGCAGGAGCCATGTTTTGTGCACATGTATTAATGCTATTTATCTATTTTTGCAGGATAATATGGCCTCTTATGCATGCAGAACTAGATGGGCCAGTGGAATAGGTGCCTCTAGTAGCAAGAGAAGGGGACGGGACATATCGAAGGTTCCCAAAGCCCCAGGTTATAGGGGCCAAAGATCCCACTATGGGCTCAATGTTATGGACAAGGACGGGCAGTGCTAGTATTGGGCACATAATAAGACTAAGTATTTCCTGAACATACCTATTGATGTTGATTCTATGGCACGGGACTTCCCGCAGGTGTACCAGCGCTATGTGGAGTATCAATTAACCTTTTCATTTGAGGATTCAATGCCCTGTAACCTCAGTCTTGTTCGAGAATTCTATGCCAACACAAAGACTGAGACGCGGTCTTAGGTAGTTACAGTCCGGGGTGGAGGTAAATATCACCTCAGTGGCTATTAATGGGGTCTTTAGCACCATGGATTTCCCCTCGGGTCCTTTCACAGAGCTCCAGATTCACCTCAGTGTGTTGTAATGTCCTTTGGGCTGACCAATGTACCGGCCATCTTCATGGATCTTATGAATAGGGAATTCAACCCTACCTCGATTCTTTTGTTGTGGTCTTCATTGATGATATTTTGATCTATTCATATAGTGAGGAGGAGCATATAGGTCATTAGAGGGTAGTGCTACAAAGATTGAGGGAAGAGAAGTTTATGCTCAATATGAGAAGTGTGAATTTTGGTTGAAAGATGTTGCCTTTCTAGGTCATGTGGTGTCGAGGGATGGTATTAAGGTGGATTCTAAAAAGAGGGATGTGATTAGAAATTTTCCTAGACCATTGATCTCATTGGATATTAGGAGCTTCTTAGGCTTAGCAGGCTACTACCGGAGGTATGTGAATGGGTTCTCTTCTATTGCTTCTCCTATGGCCAAGTTGACTCAAAAGAAAGCCAAATTTGTGTGGACTGATGAGTGTGAAAAGAGTTTCCAAACATTGAAAGATAAGCTTGTGTGCGGTCTTATATTGTCACTAACAGAAGGGCTAGAAGGGTTTGTTGTGTATTGTGGTGCTTTAAGGGTTGGTTTGGGCTATATGTTAATGTAAAATGGTAAGGTGATAACATATACTTCTAGGAAACTCAAATTGCATGAAAAGAATTATCCTACCCATGATCTTGAATTAGCCGCCGTGGTCTTTGCTTTGAAAATTTGGCGTCACTATTTGTATGTAGTGCATGTTAATATGTTAACGGATCGTAAGAGTCTCTAATATTTCTTCAATAAAAAGGATCTCAACTTGAGACAAAGAAGGTGGTTAGAAAATTTTAAGGATTATGATATGAGTGTGCATTATCATCCCGGTAAGGCTAATGTGGTGGTGGCTGCTTTGAGTAGGGTGTTTATAGGTAGCCCAACATGTGTTGATGATGGTGGCAAAGGGGTGGCTAAGGAAGTCCATCGGTTGGCTAGATTAGGGGTTAGGTTGGAAGAGGTTGATAATAGGGGTATTGTGGTAGTTGATGGCTATAAATCTTCATTGGTTGAGGAGATGAAAGCTAAGCAAGATCCTGACCCTACCTTGTTGGAATTGAAGGCATTGGTAAAAGATGGTAAGATGGAGGTTTTCTCCCAAGGGGAAGATGGTGCCTTTAGATACCAAGTTAGGTTATGTGTGCCTTGTGTTGATGGCTTGAGAGAAAATATTCTTGATGAGGCTCATAGTTCATCCTATTCTATTAACCCCGATTCTTCTAAGATGTATAGAGATTTGAGAGAGGTGTATTAGTGGGGAGGTATGAAGAGGGACATTGCTAAATTTGTTTCAGGTTGTCATAGATGCCAACAAGTCAAAGCCAAACGTCAAAGGCCGGGTGGCTTAACCAACACATAGAGATTCCTACTTAGAAATGGGAGGAGATTAATATGGATTTTGTGGTTGCGTTACCAAGATTAGAAAGGGGTTTGATTCCATTTGGATTGTGGTTGATAGGATGACGAAATTGGCTCACTTCATACCGGTTAAGACTAAATATGGGGCTAAAGATTATGCTATGTTATAACATCATGACTTGGTGAGGTTGCATGGGGTTCCTTTGTCTATCATATCAGATTTTGGTGCTCAATTTACTTCACATTTTTGGAGGTCCTTTTAAAAGGGTCTTGGTACAAGAGTTAAACTTAGTATAGCCTTTCACTCTCAAACGGATGGTTAAGACGAAAGAACTATCCAAGCACTTGAGGACATGCTTAGGGCTTATGTATTTGAGCTTAAGGGTAGTTAGGATGATCATCTTCCATTGATTGAGTTTGCCTATAACAATAGTTATTATTCTAGCATCGATATGGCCCCTTTTGAGGCTCTTTATGGCAGACGTTGTAGGTCACTGGTTAGGTGGCTTGAGGTTAGATAGGTGGGTTTGTTGGGACCAGATATGGTTATAGAGGCTCTTTAAGAGATAAGGATGATTAGAGAAAGGTTTAAGATGACCAAAGTCGCTAAAAATCCTATGCCAATGTGAGGAGAAGGGAGCTTGAATTTAAAGTTGGTGATTAGGTCTATTTGAAGGTGTAACCCATGAAGGGTGTGGTTTGTTTTGGTAGGAAGGGCAGGTTGTGCCCAAGATATGTGGGTCCTTATAGGGTAATGAGGATGATTGGCAAGGTAGCTTATGAGTTGAAATTGCCTATTGAAATGGATTTGGTTCATCCGGTCTTCCATGTGTCTATGTAGAGGAAGTGTGAGGGTGATCCAAATGCTATTGTTCTATTGGACGTTATGGGTGTTATTAAAGATAACTTGACTTATGAAGAGGTTCCAGTTCATATTTTGGATAGACAAGTGAAGAGGTTAAGGAACAATGATGTGGCTCCCGTTAAGGTCTTTTGGAGGAATCAACAAGTTGAAAGTGCTACTTGGGAGGCCAAAGCGGACATGCAAAACTGATATCCTTATCTTTTCCACTCCACTCAAGCCTAAGGTATTAATCTAAGTCTCCTATGTGATTTCAAGTCTAAGTTTATCCCATGACATTTGCATGCATTCATATTCAGATTGACAAGTTCACAATGATTTTACACTTATATTAAGATTTTTGAAATGATGTTTAAGTGCATTGTTTCATTCTTATGTGGGATGAAATTTTCATGTTTATGTCTCTCACATCCCTTTCTTTGACATTCGGGGATGAATGTTCCTAAGGAGGAGATATTGAAACAACCTCAAAAAGTGCCTGAAAATGTGCCTTGGAAATGCCTAGAATTGTAATTTATATATATCTCAAAATCCATGTATGATATCAAAAATTCGACTTCATATTCTTGATTAGGGGGCAAAATTGAGTGGGAAATGGGTCTAACCCTGATTTTAATGCAAACGAATCACAATTTTAATTTTCCAAAAATTCCTTATCCAATGTCTATCCACGATGGTACCGTGACACGCCTTTATCGTGAACCAGTGTAAAATTGCCTCCGTGATAGGTTGCATCATAGACCAGAATCTTAAGGAATTCTGAAGATGTTCACGCTCCAATAAGAAAGCGGTCGCTGTCGGCAATTAACCTTACCGAAGGTTAGGGTCTAATCCATAGGGAATACGGGGTTTGACTACAAGAATCCACTACTAATCATTTCAAGTATAAATAACTAAAACCTCTAAATTGGGAGGGGGGGTTATGATTAAAAAACAAATTAAAATAAACACTAAACTATGATGCAAGGAAACACTCAATTTTAGGGACAACTTGGGAATTGTGTTCACCATTCGTTGACTCGATTACCCTAGGTAACATAACTACAATTGGAAATTTCCATGCAGGATGGTAACTTAGGTTCTTCCAACCCTCTTTTGAAGGTAAAGGTCGAATTTCACCATTGCGCTTGGTCGGCTACTATGGCATGCAAACTAACCATTATCAATTGTCCTAGTCAACCTCCCTTTGCTCAAGTTTGGTTGATTAGACGAGAACACATCAATTGAATCTGTCATCTACTTCCCTCTTCCTATTCGTCACTACCTTGGTCGGGCTAGTGACAGTAGGTGGGGTTTGGTGTTGGCTACCACCAAACGACAATCATAATTTAGGGAAATAGAAAATACATGCAAACCCCAATCGTAGAAATGCAATAACCCTAGGTTATTTCAAATTAAGTACCCATGATTCCCACAACCCTAAGTTGTGGGTGGTTAGCTACTCATGGCTAAGGTAAAACAAGCAAAAATGCAAATACAAGACATAAATGAAAGTTTGATCAAAAACCTTAAAGAGTGTAGTATCCACAAGTTGCGAACCCAAAATCTTGATTGATCAACACTGAGTACAAAGCAAGATTTGGAATCCCTAAAATAGGTTTTCCAAGAGAGAATGATAAACTAATCTAAAACCCTAAAATATTCTTTACAGAATATTCAAAGGCAAGTTCTATCTTCTAAAAATCTGGAATCTCCTCTAAAAACTAAACTAAATTCTATTTATAGTGTTTACAAATAAAGATTAAAAATAACACAAAAAAGACAGCTGGCAGCTAGTACACCCTGGAGGTATGACTTGTAGGGTGACCTACGAGTCATAATTGGGGTCTTGTATTAGGTTCTTGGCATTTTGGACTAAACTGGTATGATCCATAGGTACGAGTCATTGCTTGAGGTACGACATGTATGTTCCTCTCGTAGTCTTGGCCTTTAGTTTTTGGTCCAACCTTTTGGCTCTCTAATTCTTGCTACGAGTCTACCTATATGAGTCGTATTGCAACTTATGACTCGTTGGATGGCCTCGTAAGGCTGACCTCCACTTAACATATTTTTGAGTTTTTGGTCTATGTTTCTTGCTATGACACACCCTACGACTCATAGCCTAGACTAAGATTCATAGGTGAGCTCGTATGACCTATGATTCAGCAAGATCTACAACGTTTCTTAAAAATAATGTCAACCTAACTTTTCTGCAAAGACAACATAAAACACATAAAATCCATAAAAAATGTCATTAAAAACTCATAAAATCCCTTGTTTTGGGCATCAAATGTGTTGTATTGTGACTGCAGATAAACACCCTCAACTTAGAATTGTTGCTTGTTCTCAAGCGACAACTTAATCTATGCAAACAATGAGAAATATATAGTAGCTACACTAATGGCATATACAAAAACTCCTTTGATTCAAGTACCCAACTTCCATTTGCAGAATAAAATTGCAAAGTTATTAAGCAAAATAGAACATAATGAGATACCTAGCAATCCAACTATGACAAGCTAAGGAGCATCAATAGTCCATAATCGATGGTATAGTCATATGCTACTGAAGCAGAGCAAATGCACTCACTGGAAAAAAGTCCCTCATACTCACTCAAAAAGGATTTAAAATTCGAGGACTGAGGAAGCATTATCACTCTCACAATTGAAATTCATGCATACTGACTGACACCATAAGCTTGCCTCTATACTCATCTTCTGGGTTAGTGATAAAATGGATTTGGATTACTTTAGGACTTATGGGATTTTAACATAGGTTCATGGGGCTTAGGTATGGCATTTTTAGGCAAGTAGTGAGTAAAATCTATCCTTGAACCATGTTTACCAACACTTTATGCTTTCGTAACCAAACCTTATTCAATAAATCCACCCTTATTCTCCTGTTTTAAACTTTTCTTGAGCGTTTTCTTTCTATTTCCAGTTGTGCCTTATTTTTGAACTCAATTCTTGCTACTTTTTCTCAATTCAAGGCACTTTTCTTTTCTTTTTCTTCACTCGGCTCATGCTTTTTCATTTCTTTCTTTATTTCCCAACTAACCACCTCATTGTTATAACTTTACCACAATAAGGGCCTCCCTCAACTTAGGCTTTTAGCCTGAGGTGAAGTACACAATATCAATTCCTCACACCAGAGCCACAACTTGTAGCACCCTCAACTTAGGATTTTAGCCTCAATTAAGGTTCACATATCCAAGGACAGACCAGGGCCACTATCAAGGTATTTTATCAAACAAGGTTAAGCTAGCAAGGTGTCAAGAAAGAATGAGTAAATGATAAGCTCAATAATTTGGAACGAGGGATTCTCTCACTCATTTGGTGGGTTAGTTTAGGCTAAAAGTGGGCTCACTCAAAGAAAAGAGGCCTAAGATCCTTTCCATATCCACCACATCACCAAACCAATCTTAGAGTATTAAGACAAGTTCTGAGTCCATATAAGATGCATGAATACAGCAAAATAAGCTCACAACACACATGACATTGCATCAACAATAAAGTATAGACTCACAGGTCATGCTTTCAGCCTCAGCTTACCTTCACACTATCAGAACAAACATTGCCAGATACTCAAACATGTATGACTGCATCAACAACCACAATCTCAAAAATTTTGAGGTACCCATTTTTTCATCAAAACTTTAAAACGCAATTAAAGACTATATATATGCCAACAAATAACAATACTATGAATTTACACATTATCTACACTATCTAAACATACTAGTTCAATAGAAAAGATAAACATCCAGAAGGGAAAAGAATCATGACAAGAAAACCTTGGGATCAAAAATAGGGGACGTTATGGACTTGAGGCTACTCAAATTTAACCTCAATCTATAATTTCCTACACACCACCAAAATAGGATACTTTGTCCTCAAAGTAAAAACAAGAACGAAAACAAAACATGATAATATATAAATATATAAATATATACATTAAAAATCAAAAACTAACATCCCAAATATAAGTAAAAACAACATCCAACATAAAAAATATTTAAACACATCCAAACCCAAACATAATAAAAAGATCATCTAATAGATAACCAAGTATCCATCATGAAAAAATAAGAACTGGGGTCAAAAGAAGTCAAACATCATTGTGCCTTAATCACCGATCTCTGATTGACTTGTGAGGTCCCGGTGGAGGTCAATACGAACACCCGCGGCACTGCACAACTGATAAATCAAAATAGGAAATGGCAGTGATGTGTTCGTCTGGAAAAATGCCCCACAGACCTACTCCAAGATGAGCTAACCTAGTCTATCTCATAACCAGCTAATATGTTGGCTAACAATATTGAAACAACCTCAAAAAATGCCCGAAAATATGCCTCAAAAGTAACCAAAAACATTTTTTCCATATATCTAAAAATCCATTTGGAATTTCGAAAATCCGACTTCATATTCTTGTTCAATCTTGTTCAAGGGGTCCAAATTAGTGTGACAAGGGTCTAACCTTGATTTTAAAGCAAAGAAATTGATTTATGAAATTTGCACTTAGTGCAAATTCCAGTGGGCATCCGCGACCTCTCTGCGACGCGGAGAGGTGTTGTTTCTGCACTGTCTTTTCCTAGTTCGCCCAGATATTTTTAAGTGTTGGACCTAAGTTTTACCAAATATATTTTCACCTATACTTATCCTTATTTCAACCTCTTATCACCCTAAATATTCACTATTATTTCCCTAAACACTTAGACTCATTTCTAATCCTAAATTGAAGTCCCAAACTCAAGGCCAATCTCAAGGATTTCTTCAAGGATCTTAGCTAAGCTTCAAATTTCCATTAAAGTCTTCTTTGCACAGTGATTTATGTTCATAAAAGTATGATTGTTTTAGCATGTTTTGAGCTCTAGATCTTGGATCTAGTGTTTGATTTGATGAGGGGTTTTGATGTAAATGTCTTGGGGGTGTTGCAAAGTGTTGATTAAAGGTTTTACCACTGATTTTCCTATATGATTTCATCTCTAAAGTCCATGCCTTTTACCTTAATTACACACTCGCCAAGTGTTTGATAAAATGTCCGATTATGGTTTCTTAAGGAATTGAAGGTTCAAAGCATGAGATATGATATGTAAGATATTTTAATGATGAAATGATCTTATGGACATGATGTGTATATATATGTTCTATATAATGTGTTGCATTACACCATGTTCGGTCCGGGGGCATAAAGGACTGGATGACCATGTGAACGGTGAATACCTTGCCACCAAGATGTCCTGGTGTGCATGGTATCTACCATGTGAGGGGTAAGTACCTTGCCACCAGTGTGTTCGAGTGTGAATGACATCTACCATGAGAGGGGTAAGTACCTTGCCACTAGGGTGTCTTGGTGTGAATGACATCTACCATGAGAGGGGTAAGTACCTTGTCACTAGGGTTTCAGGTGTGAACATCTACTATGTGAGGGGTAAGTATCTTACCCCTAGGGTGTCAGGGTGTGAACGACATCTCCCATCCAAAGTTGGGATTCTAGCTTGGTCTCTTCTACACATATGATATCTTATATAAGTATGATTTACCCTAGCATGTTTTACTTATGCAACGATCATACAGGTCATATTGCTATGCTATGCCTATTGTCTAATGTATACATTTTGACTATGTAGCTTGTTTATTGTTGCATCACATCTCACATACTTAGTATATTCAAAGTACTAACGTATACTCTTGACTACATGATATCACCATATAAGGACCGGTACCTAAGTTGATCATCCTCCTTATCTACGTGGCTAGGTTGGTGCTACTCCAAGCTTGTTGGTGAGTTTTACATTTTGAGGATCTCATTTTATGTTGATCTTATCTTTGTAATGAGATATCTTTCTTATGCTTTATGTTGACTACTAGGGTGAGCCCAGTAGCTTATCTTGGCCCTTGCTCTTTCTATGTATTAGATGTCTTTGTTGGACATACTATATACTTATGATGACCTTGAATCTTGTCCCTTATTGATGATGTTTATATGAGTCCCCTTAGTCCCATTGCACTATTATTACTCTTTACATCTTTATCTGCTTACACAACCAATATTGTGTAATGGTAAGTTAAGAGGCTTATTTGGAGTTCCTTCGGGTTCCACATTAGCCGTGTCATATTTAGGCCCTAGGCTTAGGTCGTGACAAATTTGGTATCAGAGAACTAGGTTGATAGATTCTCATAGTCTAACATACCGCGCCAATTAGAGTCCTATTCATGGTTGTGAAATGCACCATGACTATGAATAGAAGGCTATTAGGTGTTTTAGGAAATATTTTCCTTCTTCATATTCTAAGTTATGCTATATAGTTGTGATAAGAATTCCCCCTAATGATTGTTCTTTGCTATGCTAGATTATGTCGAATACTAGAGGAAGACGGTCACAAACTCTCGAGGATCAACCTACTACTGGTGAGCTTCAAGATGCTCTTACTATGCTTGCCCAAGTGGTGGCCAACCAAGTCCAACAAAGGGCCCAAGCCCCTCATTTTACTTCCCAAAAAGCTAGGGTAAGGGACCTCATGAGGATGAATCCTTCGGTTTTCCATGGGTAAAGATGGATGAGGATCCACAATAGTTTATTGATAAAGTCTACAAAATCTTATCGATCATAAGTGTTGGGCCAAATGAGAAGGAAGAGTTAGCGGTCTACCAACTTATGAGGGTGGCCTAAATTTGGTTTGATCAACGGAAAGGTGAGAAGGGCAATGGCTATGTAGTGCTTTAGGAGGAATTCAAATTGGTCTTCCTTAATCAGTTCTTCCCTCATGACCTTAGGGAGGCAAAGTTGGTTGAGTTTATGAACTTGAAACAGAGGGGTATAAGTGTAAAGAATATTTCATTAAATTTAATCTTTAAACTATGTTCCTCACTTGTTGGTCATCTCTAGGTCAAGGATGAATAAGTTTGTTATGTGAGTTTCTGACTTGGTAAGTGAAGAATGCTAGTCCGCCTTGGTTATTGGTGACATGGACTTGTCTTGGTTGATGACATACGCCGAGCAAATGGAAGAAGAGAAGTTAAGAAAAAGGAGGGGCCATAAGGCAAAGAAGGCCCATTTTGAGGGTAAGTTCCACAAGGATGCTAGATTCCAACAAGGCCAAGGGCCTCCTTATGCTACTAATAGGGGGTTTGCCTATGACTTCCCAAGGCCCCAAGGTGCAGGTGTCATGGCTCCTAATGATATGTGTCCTAGGTATGGAAGAAAGCATAGGGGTCCATGTTTGGGGGGTTCCAATGCATGCTATGAATGTGGTGAGCTTGGTCACAAGAGGATAGATTGTCCAAAGATTCATGGCAAGTTCTGGGGGTGCAAATATGGTCCCTTTGGGTAGAGGAAGTCCTAAAGGTGGTGCCCCAAGGCACAACTAGTTTTATGCTCTACATGGGAGTCAAGGGGTTGGTAAGGTCCCCGTTCAATTCCCAAATGAACCCGTCCTTGAATGGAAAAGTCATGATGTGGTAGTTAGGGATAGGTTCAGCTCACACATTAAAGCCCATAGGTTGATGTATCATCTCGTGAAGGTCAAAGATGTGGAGTCCAAAGTCCCTTCCATTGAGTCAGTCCCGGTTGTAAATGAATTTCTTGATGTCTTTCCAAATGACTTTCCCAGTATCCCTCCCGAAAAGGAGATAGATTTTGGCATATATCACATCTTCCCAATACTCAACCTATCTCCATTCCCCCTTACCATATGGCCTTGGCAGAGTTGAAGGAGTTAAAGGAGAAATTGAAAGATTTATTGGAAAAGGGGTTTATTAGACCTATCCAATCACCTTGAGGTACACCGGTGTTATTTGTAAAGAAGAAAGATGAGTCACTTAGAATGTGCATTATCTACCGACAACTCAATAGGGTCAATATAAAGAATAGATAGCCTCTTCCAAGAATTGAAGACTTGTTTGACTAATTGCAAGGGGCTAGCTTTTTCTCTAACATTGATCTACGATCTGGGTACCATCAAGTGAGGGTGAGGGAGTGTGATATTCACAAGACGACCTTCCGGACTAAATATGGGCACTATGGATTTGTGGTGATGTCCTTTCAATTGACTAATGCACCGGCCATCTTTATGGACCTGATGAATAGGGTCTTCAAGACCTACCTTGATTCCTTTGTTATGGTTTTCATTAATGATATTTTGATCTGTTCACCTAGTAGGGAAGAGCATATGGGCCATTTCAGGGTTGTGTTTGCAAAGATTTCGGGAGGAGAGATTGTATGCTAAGTATGACAAGTATGAATTTTGATTGAAGGAGGTTGCATTCTTGGGTCATGTGGTGTCGGGGGATGGTATAAAAGTGGATCTTAAGAAAACTGATGTCATTAGGAATTGGCCTAGACCATTGACCCTATTAGATATTAGAAGTTTCTTGGGCCTTGTGGGTTACAATAGAAGTTTTGTGAAATAGAAATTAGCCTAGACCATTGACCCCGTTGAATTTTAGGAGATTTTTGGGCCTAGCGGGTTATTATAAAAGGTTTGTAAATGGGTTTCCTCCATTGCTTCCCCTACGACAAAATTGACTCAAAAGAAGGTTAAGTTTGTGTGGATCAATGAATGTGAGAAAAGCTTCTAAACATTGAAAGATAGACTTGTGTTTGCTCTTATATTGTCCCTTCTGGATAGGCTAGATGGTTTTGTGGTGTATTTTGATGCTTCATATGTTTGTTTGCATAGTGTTTTGATGTAAAATGGGAAGATTATAGCTTATGCTTCCAGAACACTCAAGGTGCATGAAACGAACTACCCTACCCATGATCTTGAATTAGCTGTCGTGGTGTTTGAATTAAAGATTTGGCAACATTATTTGTATGGGGTGCATGTTGATGTCTTCACTGATCATAAGAGC